>OZ005735.1:38292271-38520708 GCA_963930755.1 Eudasyphora cyanicolor | reverse complement strand
ATAATTCTTTTGTGTCTATATCAATTCGTACGTATACATAAAATTAAATATAAAATATTAAATTAAAAAACAACAAAATAAAATAAAATAAAATAAAATAAAATAAAATAAAATAAAATAAAATAAAATAAAATAAAATAAAATAAAATAAAATAAAATAAAATAAAATAAAATAAAATAAAATAAAATAAAATAAAATAAAATAAAATAAAATAAAATAAAATAAAATAAAATAAAATAAAATAAAATAAAATAAAATAAAATAAAATAAAATAAAATAAAATAAAATAAAATAAAATAAAATAAAATAAAATAAAATAAAATAAAATAAAATAAAATAAAATAAAATAAAATAAAATAAAATAAAATAAAATAAAATAAAATAAAATAAAATAAAATAAAATAAAATAAAATAAAATAAAATAAAATAAAATAAAATAAAATAAAATAAAATAAAATAAAATAAAATAAAATAAAATAAAATAAAATAAAATAAAATAAAATAAAATAAAATAAAATAAAATAAAATAAAATAAAATAAAATAAAATAAAATAAAATAAAATAAAATAAAATAAAATAAAATAAAATAAAATAAAATAAAATAAAATAAAATAAAATAAAATAAAATAAAATAAAATAAAATAAAATAAAATAAAATAAAATAAAATAAAATAAAATAAAATAAAATAAAATAAAATAAAATAAAATAAAATAAAATAAAATAAAATAAAATAAAATAAAATAAAATAAAATAAAATAAAATAAAATAAAATAAAATAAAATAAAATAAAATAAAATAAAATAAAATAAAATAAAATAAAATAAAATAAAATAAAATAAAATAAAATAAAATAAAATAAAATAAAATAAAATAAAATAAAATAAAATAAAATAAAATAAAATAAAATAAAATAAAATAAAATAAAATAAAATAAAATAAAATAAAATAAAATAAAATAAAATAAAATAAAATAAAATAAAATAAAATAAAATAAAATAAAATAAAATAAAATAAAATAAAATAAAATAAAATAAAATAAAATAAAATAAAATAAAATAAAATAAAATAAAATAAAATAAAATAAAATAAAATAAAATAAAATAAAATAAAATAAAATAAAATAAAATAAAATAAAATAAAATAAAATAAAATAAAATAAAATAAAATAAAATAAAATAAAATAAAATAAAATAAAATAAAATAAAATAAAATAAAATAAAATAAAATAAAATAAAATAAAATAAAATAAAATAAAATAAAATAAAATAAAATAAAATAAAATAAAATAAAATAAAATAAAATAAAATAAAATAAAATAAAATAAAATAAAATAAAATAAAATAAAATAAAATAAAATAAAATAAAATAAAATAAAATAAAATAAAATAAAATAAAATAAAATAAAATAAAATAAAATAAAATAAAATAAAATAAAATAAAATAAAATAAAATAAAATAAAATAAAATAAAATAAAATAAAATAAAATAAAATAAAATAAAATAAAATAAAATAAAATAAAATAAAATAAAATAAAATAAAATAAAATAAAATAAAATAAAATAAAATAAAATAAAATAAAATAAAATAAAATAAAATAAAATAAAATAAAATAAAATAAAATAAAATAAAATAAAATAAAATAAAATAAAATAAAATAAAATAAAATAAAATAAAATAAAATAAAATAAAATAAAATAAAATAAAATAAAATAAAATAAAATAAAATAAAATAAAATAAAATAAAATAAAATAAAATAAAATAAAATAAAATAAAATAAAATAAAATAAAATAAATGAAATGAAATGAAATGAAATGAAATGAAATGAAATGAAATGAAATGAAATAAAATAAAATAAAATAAAATAAAATAAAATAAAATAAAATAAAATAAAATAAAATAAAATAAAATAAAATAAAATAAAATAAAATAAAATAAAATAAAATAAAATAAAATAAAATAAAATAAAATAAAATAAAATAAAATAAAATAAAATAAAATAAAATAAAATAAAATAAAATAAAATAAAATAAAATAAAATAAAATAAAATAAAATAAAATAAAATAAAATAAAATAAAATAAAAATAAAATAAAATAAAATAAAATAAAATAAAATAAAATAAAATAAAATAAAATAAAATAAAATAAAATAAAATAAAATAAAATAAAATAAAATAAAATAAAATAAAATAAAATAAAATAAAATAAAATAAAATAAAATAAAATAAAATAAAATAAAATAAAATAAAATAAAATAAAATAAAATAAAATAAAATAAAATAAAATAAAATAAAATAAAATAAAATAAAATAAAATAAAATAAAATAAAATAAAATAAATAAAATAAAATAAAATAAAATAAAATAAAATAAAATAAAATAAAATAAAATAAAATAAAATAAAATAAAATAAAATAAAATAAAATAAAATAAAATAAAATAAAATAAAATAAAATAAAATAAATAAAATAAAATAAAATAAAATAAAATAAAATAAAATAAAATAAAATAAAATAAAATAAAATAAAATAAAATAAAATAAAATAAAATAAAATAAAATAAAATAAAATAAAATAAAATAAAATAAAATAAAATTAAATAAAATAAAATAAAATAAAATAAAATAAAATAAAATAAAATAAAATAAAATAAAATAAAATAAAATAAAATAAAATAAAATAAAATAAAATAAAATAAAATAAAATAAAATAAAATAAAATAAAATAAAATAAAATAAAATAAAATAAAATAAAATAAAATAAAATAAAATAAAATAAAATAAAATAAAATAAAATAAAATAAAATAAAATAAAATAAAATAAAATAAAATAAAATAAAATAAAATAAAATAAAATAAAATAAAATAAAATAAAATAAAATAAAATAAAATAAAATAAAATAAAATAAAATAAAATAAAATAAAATAAAATAAAATAAAATAAAATAAAATAAAATAAAATAAAATAAAATAAAATAAAATAAAATAAAATAAAATAAAATAAAATAAAATAAAATAAAATAAAATAAAATAAAATAAAATAAAATAAAATAAAATAAAATAAAATAAAATAAAATAAAATAAAATAAAATAAAATAAAATAAAATAAAATAAAATAAAATAAAATAAAATAAAATAAAATAAAATAAAATAAAATAAAATAAAATAAAATAAAATAAAATAAAATAAAATAAAATAAAATAAAATAAAATAAAATAAAATAAAATAAAATAAAATAAAATAAAATAAAATAAAATAAAATAAAATAAAATAAAATAAAATAAAATAAAATAAAATAAAATAAAATAAAATAAAATAAAATAAAATAAAATAAAATAAAATAAAATAAAATAAAATAAAATAAAATAAAATAAAATAAAATAAAATAAAATAAAATAAAATAAAATAAAATAAAATAAAATAAAATAAAATAAAATAAAATAAAATAAAATAAAATAAAATAAAATAAAATAAAATAAAATAAAATAAAATAAAATAAAATAAAATAAAATAAAATAAAATAAAATAAAATAAATAAAATAAAATAAAATAAAATAAAATAAAATAAAATAAAATAAAATAAAATAAAATAAAATAAAATAAAATAAAATAAAATAAAATAAAATAAAATAAAATAAAATAAAATAAAATAAAATAAAATAAAATAAAATAAAATAAAATAAAATAAAATAAAATAAAATAAAATAAAATAAAATAAAATAAAATAAAATAAAATAAAATAAAATAAAATAAAATAAAATAAAATAAAATAAAATAAAATAAAATAAAATAAAATAAAATAAAATAAAATAAAATAAAATAAAATAAAATAAAATAAAATAAAATAAAATAAAATAAAATAAAATAAAATAAAATAAAATAAAATAAAATAAAATAAAATAAAATAAAATAAAATAAAATAAAATAAAATAAAATAAAATAAAATAAAATAAAATAAAATAAAATAAAATAAAATAAAATAAAATAAAATAAAATAAAATAAAATAAAATAAAATAAAATAAAATAAAATAAATAAAATAAAATAAAATAAAATAAAATAAAATAAAATAAAATAAAATAAAATAAAATAAAATAAAATAAAATAAAATAAAATAAAATAAAATAAAATAAAATAAAATAAAATAAAATAAATAAAATAAAATAAAATAAAATAAAATAAAATAAAATAAAATAAAATAAAATAAAATAAAATAAAATAAAATAAAATAAAATAAAATAAAATAAAATAAAATAAAATAAAATAAAATAAAATAAAATAAAATAAAATAAAATAAAATAAAATAAAATAAAATAAAATAAAATAAAATAAAATAAAATAAAATAAAATAAAATAAAATAAAATAAAATAAAATAAAATAAAATAAAATAAAATAAAATAAAATAAAATAAAATAAAATAAAATAAAATAAAATAAAATAAAATAAAATAAAATAAAATAAAATAAAATAAAATAAAATAAAATAAAATAAAATAAAATAAAATAAAATAAAATAAAATAAAATAAAATAAAATAAAATAAAATAAAATAAAATAAAATAAAATAAAATAAAATAAAATAAAATAAAATAAAATAAAATAAAATAAAATAAAATAAAATAAAATAAAATAAAATAAAATAAAATAAAATAAAATAAAATAAAATAAAATAAAATAAAATAAAATAAAATAAAATAAAATAAAATAAAATAAAATAAAATAAAATAAAATAAAATAAAATAAAATAAAATAAAATAAAATAAAATAAAATAAAATAAAATAAAATAAAATAAAATAAAATAAAATAAAATAAAATAAAATAAAATAAAATAAAATAAAATAAAATAAAATAAAATAAAATAAAATAAAATAAAATAAAATAAAATAAAATAAAATAAAATAAAATAAAATAAAATAAAATAAAATAAAATAAAATAAAATAAAATAAAATAAAATAAAATAAAATAAAATAAAATAAAATAAAATAAAATAAAATAAAATAAAATAAAATAAAATAAAATAAAATAAAATAAAATAAAATAAAATAAAATAAAATAAAATAAAATAAAATAAAATAAAATAAAATAAAATAAAATAAAATAAAATAAAATAAAATAAAATAAAATAAAATAAAATAAAATAAAATAAAATAAAATAAAATAAAATAAAATAAAATAAAATAAAATAAAATAAAATAAAATAAAATAAAATAAAATAAAATAAAATAAAATAAAATAAAATAAAATAAAATAAAATAAAATAAAATAAAATAAAATAAAATAAAATAAAATAAAATAAAATAAAATAAAATAAAATAAAATAAAATAAAATAAAATAAAATAAAATAAAATAAAATAAAATAAAATAAAATAAAATAAAATAAATAAAATAAAATAAAATAAAATAAAATAAAATAAAATAAAATAAAATAAAATAAAATAAAATAAAATAAAATAAAATAAAATAAAATAAAATAAAATAAAATAAAATAAAAATAAAATAAAATAAAATAAAATAAAATAAAATAAAATAAAATAAAATAAAATAAAATAAAATAAAATAAAATAAAATAAAATAAAATAAAATAAAATAAAATAAAATAAAATAAAATAAAATAAAATAAAATAAAATAAAATAAAATAAAATAAAATAAAATAAAATAAAATAAAATAAAATAAAATAAAATAAAATAAAATAAAATAAAATAAAATAAAATAAAATAAAATAAAATAAAATAAAATAAAATAAAATAAAATAAAATAAAATAAAATAAAATAAAATAAAATAAAATAAAATAAAATAAAATAAAATAAAATAAAATAAAATAAAATAAAATAAAATAAAATAAAATAAAATAAAATAAAATAAAATAAAATAAAATAAAATAAAATAAAATAAAATAAAATAAAATAAAATAAAATAAAATAAAATAAAATAAAATAAAATAAAATAAAATAAAATAAAATAAAATAAAATAAAATAAAATAAAATAAAATAAAATAAAATAAAATAAAATAAAATAAAATAAAATAAAATAAAATAAAATAAAATAAAATAAAATAAAATAAAATAAAATAAAATAAAATAAAATAAAATAAAATAAAATAAAATAAAATAAAATAAAATAAAATAAAATAAAATAAAATAAAATAAAATAAAATAAAATAAAATAAAATAAAATAAAATAAAATAAAATAAAATAAAATAAAATAAAATAAAATAAAATAAAATAAAATAAAATAAAATAAAATAAAATAAAATAAAATAAAATAAAATAAAATAAAATAAAATAAAATAAAATAAAATAAAATAAAATAAAATAAAATAAAATAAAATAAAATAAAATAAAATAAAATAAAATAAAATAAAATAAAATAAAATAAAATAAAATAAAATAAAATAAAATAAAATAAAATAAAATAAAATAAAATAAAATAAAATAAAATAAAATAAAATAAAATAAAATAAAATAAAATAAAATAAAATAAAATAAAATAAAATAAAATAAAATAAAATAAAATAAAATAAATAAAATAAAATAAAATAAAATAAAATAAAATAAAATAAAATAAAATAAAATAAAATAAAATAAAATAAAATAAAATAAAATAAAATAAAATAAAATAAAATAAAATAAAATAAAATAAAATAAAATAAAATAAAATAAAATAAAATAAAATAAAATAAAATAAAATAAAATAAAATAAAATAAAATAAAATAAAATAAAATAAAATAAAATAAAATAAAATAAAATAAAATAAAATAAAATAAAATAAAATAAAATAAAATAAAATAAAATAAAATAAAATAAAATAAAATAAAATAAAATAAAATAAAATAAAATAAAATAAAATAAAATAAAATAAAATAAAATAAAATAAAATAAAATAAAATAAAATAAAATAAAATAAAATAAAATAAAATAAAATAAAATAAAATAAAATAAAATAAAATAAAATAAAATAAAATAAAATAAAATAAAATAAAATAAAATAAAATAAAATAAAATAAAATAAAATAAAATAAAATAAAATAAAATAAAATAAAATGAAATGAAATGAAATGAAATGAAATGAAATGAAATGAAATGAAATGAAATGAAATGAAATGAAATGAAATGAAATGAAATGAAATGAAATGAAATGAAATGAAATGAAATGAAATGAAATGAAATGAAATGAAATGAAATGAAATGAAATGAAATGAAATGAAATGAAATGAAATGAAATGAAATGAAATGAAATGAAATGAAATGAAATGAAATGAAATGAAATGAAATGAAATGAAATGAAATGAAATGAAATGAAATGAAATGAAATGAAATGAAATGAAATGAAATGAAATGAAATGAAATGAAATGAAATGAAATGAAATGAAATGAAATGAAATGAAATGAAATGAAATGAAATGAAATGAAATGAAATGAAATGAAATGAAATGAAATGAAATGAAATGAAATGAAATGAAATGAAATGAAATGAAATGAAATGAAATGAAATGAAATGAAATGAAATGAAATGAAATGAAATGAAATGAAATGAAATGAAATGAAATGAAATGAAATGAAATGAAATGAAATGAAATGAAATGAAATGAAATGAAATGAAATGAAATGAAATGAAATGAAATGAAATGAAATGAAATGAAATGAAATGAAATGAAATGAAATGAAATGAAATGAAATGAAATGAAATGAAATGAAATGAAATGAAATGAAATGAAATGAAATGAAATGAAATGAAATGAAATGAAATGAAATGAAATGAAATGAAATGAAATGAAATGAAATGAAATGAAATGAAATGAAATGAAATGAAATGAAATGAAATAAAATAAAATAAAATAAAATAAAATAAAATAAAATAAAATAAAATAAAATAAAATAAAATAAAATAAAATAAAATAAAATAAAATAAAATAAAATAAAATAAAATAAAATAAAATAAAAAATAAAAAATAAAAAATAAAAAATAAAAAATAAAATAAAATGCTATATAAATAAAAATAAAATAAACTAAGATCGGTACGGTCTTATTTACATATATTTGGAGGGATGTGATAACGAAATGGTCATGCATAAATTTAGTTCACATTCTTCTTTCGGACAAGCGAGTTTGCCAAACAAAATGTTACGGAAATATTCTCCAATAATACTTACACTTTTGGTGTTTTGTTTAACATTAAATTCCTCAACGATCGGTGATCATTTCGTGTAATATATACAACAATTTTTAAAGAATAAATCATATACATATGTAATAGATTTTTACTCACTCTAGGATGACGTTTTTAACATCAGAACCTGACAATGGCTCTGCAAATCTACGACAACTTGAGGAATCTATAACTATGCCAACCGGACACAGTGCTGGAGAAATACTTATATTCCAGCCCATTATAATATTGCTTCTGTTCATGGGACATATACTTGTGCAGTAAAATTTGAAATTGTCCAATTACTAAAAAAAATCACATAATTAGTGAATAAATAATGTGAAACTAAAATTTGAAATAAAATTCTACTCGAAACTCTTACTGTGTCAGAGCAAAGTTGACTCGCTTATTTTTTGCGATTCAAAGAAAATGGTAGTCTCCATGATACAAAAATTTGTTGTACCTAAACTATACATCTTCGACACTTTTAAACAGTGGAAACAGTGGCCATCTAAATTACCTATACAGCTTCCGACATTACATCTAAGCGAAATAGATGAAAAGATGACAATTAAACATATTTTAATATCCACCCTAAGAAAAAACCGCTTCTGTAGTATATTTTCTGGAAACATATTATATTTGGGAAAAAATACTTTTTTCCTATAGGTAGGAAAACAAATTATGTAGCCGATTTAAACATTTCCCCGTTTTTAAAGATAATTTTCACCAAAACTCCGAAAAAAATAACATTGATAAGGCAGATATTCAAACTTTTTTTCCGGTATGTAAATATAAAATATTTGCACCAAAGTATATTTTATTTAAATTTTGATCCCAAACATATTATGTTTCCTGTTTTTTCTCCGTGCACGATTCTCAGAAAATAGGTGTCTTCACGAGACCAACATTTTTTGTAGGCTATCTAAATATAGGTAAAAGATTCGATGTCATGATTTTCTTAGAAGAATTCTTAAATAAACTGCAATTTTAGGCAGTTCTAAACTGGTCATAGGACCTACCCATACCGTCTTAGGACCTTCATAAGTACACAGCTTCGCGAATGACAACTGAGTGCAATAGAAAATATTGATGAACATGTGGTATCTTCATGTCCAAGTTTCAAAAAGATAGAGCACGATTTCCACAGAAAAAAAGGGAAATGGCATCTTATGCTGTTCTAAACGGGAAACAGTGGCCATAGGACTTACCAAGAGTCTCCAGGCATAACAACTAAGATGGACAATATGCCGGAGATGTGATATGGCGCATAAAACCGATAAATATGGTACCCACAAATCCAAACAGCTAGAGGTAGTTTGGTTGGACTGCAGAACCTGGGACGAAGACTCGGGAAAGGAAAAGATTGTTCGAAATCCATACTATAGGGAATTAAATGAGGCCACAAAGGGATGAATATGGGCCCCCACCACCATGACAATTTACCACCATTTTGACGATTTTTCGAGCCAAAAAACAGCATATGACTATTTGATAATTTTTGCCTCGAAATGAAGATTTTTTATGATATGAAAAAAGTAATGAAAACTTAACAAATGTGTCTTATGTTAAAGATTTTTTTATAATTCCTTCGTGATATAATTTACAGGGTTTTCCAACAAGAGGTATTATTTTGGTATTCAAAGAAAAATTCAATTTTTTGAGATAAATAATAGGATATTTATTTCATAATAAGGAGGAAGGTATGCCGTTAATAATGAAAAACAACATCAGCCAAATGTCCACCACGACCACGCTTACAGGACCATATCATTATCATGAAATTTTCCACAACCAAATCGCAAAGTGGCTGCCCTATGTCCTCGATAACCTCACGTATTCTATCTTTGAGGTCTTGAATCGACGCTGGGCTGTTGGCGTAGACCTTATCTTTCACGTGGACCCAAATAAAGAAGTCGCAAGGTGTTAAATCACAAGATCTCGGTGGCCAATTGTGATCACTCTTCGAGAGATAACACGGTCCGGAATCATTTCGCGGAACAGAGCAATGGTTTCGTTGCTTGTGTGGCACGTAGCGCCGTCTTGTTGAAAGTAAACGTTGTCCAGATCAATACCATCCAACTACGACTATAAAAAAAATCAATAATCATCTCTCGATAGCACAATCCATTCACCGTAACTGTTGATTTAACCTCATTTTCGAAAGAGTAAGGTCCAATGACTCCGCCGGACCATAAACCGCAACAAACAGTCACACGTTGAGGATGGAGAGGCTTCTCAACAATAACTCTTGGGTTTTCCGAACCCCAGATGCGACAATTTTGCTTGTTCACGTATCCACCGAGGTGGAAATGGGCCTCATCAGTCAAGATGATTTTTCGATGATTTTAGATTTTTCGAATTTTAATAATTTCAGCGCGTTGTTGAATCGTGTATCGTTCCATTTTTATACCCTACACCCCTCTGTGGTACAGGGTATTATAAGTTTGTTTCACGCAGATGTTTGTAACACCTGAAAATAACACAGCTAGACCCACCTTAAAGTATACCGATCGACTCAGAATCACTAGCTGAGTCGATTTAACGATTCACTCCGATCGTTCTGAAATTTTGCAGTTTAGAGTATTTCGCGGCTGTTAAGATCGCTATTGAATTTGGTTGAAATCGGTTCAGATTTAGATATAGCTCCCATATATATTTTTCGTCCTATTTGGCCTTTTAGTCCTATAGAAGCTGTATTTTACATCCGATCGTTTTGAAAATTAGAATGGTAGAGTTTCTTGATCCATGAACCAACATTGCCGAATTTGAAGAAAATCGGTTCAGATTTAGATATAGCTCCCATATATATCTTTCGTCCTATTTGGCCTTTTAGTCCTATAGAAGCTGTATTTTACATCCGATCGTTTTGAAAATTAGAATGCTAGAGTTTCTTGATCCATGAACCAACATTGCCGAATTTGAAGAAAATCGGTTAAGATTTAGCTATAGCTCCCATATATATGTTTCGTCCGATTTGGCCCTTTAGTCCTATAGAAGCTGTATTTTACATCCGATCGTTTTGAAATTTAGAATGGTAGAGTTTCTTGATCCATGAACCAACATTGCCGAATTTGAAGAAAATCGGTTAAGATTTAGCTATAGCTCCCATATATATGTTTCATCCGATTTGGCTCTTTAGATCCAATCGTTTTTATACCCTACAACACACTGTGGTACAGGGTATTATTTAAGTATAAAATGTCCCAAAAGTAAATTTATGTAAACAATTTATACATGAATTACAAAATTTATATATCAGAGTTATTCAATATTACGAGAGAGGTGTAGGGTATTATATAGTCGGCACCGCCCGACTTTAGCCTTTCCTTACTGGTTAGTAATGGCGTAGTGTCTACTTGTCAAATGTCGAAGAATAAAAGCTTCAAAAGTGACAGCTACCGAAATACCGGGTGATTCAAAATAACACCTCGTGTTGGAAAACCATTTATGTTTGCTGAAAATAATGTAACAGTTTATTGCATGATTTTTTTTTTTTAATGAATGACATTTTTTTCGGTGTATAATAAAAATATCTCAGCTCACTCAAAATGGAAAAATTAATTTTTTGCGACATTTTTTCTACGTTTTTTTATCCCCTCACATTTAGAGAGACGGGAATATACAGAGTTTTCCAATAAGAGTGATTTGATTTCTTTGAAAAAAAAAACACACTTATTGTTAAGGAAATTCAAACGTTTTTTCTTTAATGTGAAGTACAATCGTACAAACAAATGGCCTCTACGACTTCTTCTGCAGGAACGAATACCATGAACCCAATTTTCGAGCACTTTTTTCCACTAAATCAAGTCTTATGTCATGAATGGATCGTTCAATATTGACTTATAAAGCTTGAAGAGAGTCTGGTTTATTTCGAAAGACCAATGACTTCAACTAACCCCACAAGAAAGAGTCTAATGGTGTTAAATCACAACTTCTTGGAGGCCATTCAATATCACAATTTCTTTAAATAATCGATTATCCAAACTTTTCTTGCAGCAATTCAATTGCTTCATTTGCTGTGTGCAACAATTTGCTCTTAACGAGAGCTAAAACTGGACTGGAAAGTGTTTTTTTAGATTTTTTAAAAAAATGGACTTGGCATAATTTTCAAAAGTTTATTTTTGCTCTAGCTCCTTAACGGTACGTCGGATCGGGAATCGGTCAATGGCAAAAAGATAGCCATGGGTGTCATGGGTGTTGTAGGACGACTGAAAGGTGTTTTTTTTTTTGGATCTAAAAAAAATTGACTTAGCGCACGAAAAGTTGCAATTGGAGAACGATTATTTTGACAATAAAACTGAATAATTTGTAAACGTTGTTCTTGCGTATCGCGACCTAAGAGTGAAAAGGCGCTAAGTCCACTTTTTGTCAAAATGCATTTTTTGAAGCGGAACGTAAGATAAGTTGGATATACATCGATTTGAAAACAAAAAGCCAAAAAATAATGCTTTGTCATCTTTAAAAGCTGAATCGTAAAAGCGCTAAGTCCATATACCCTTTATAAAAACATTCAGATGCCGAAATTATTTTGCCTCTCATGTATAATTTTAAATATTGGACTTAGCGCCTTTACACTCTTAGGTCGCGGTATATCTCTCCATGATGAAATTGTAAACACTACTGCATACAATGAAAAACAAATGACAGATATTAACATATTACAAATGGCCGAAACGTCACTTCAAAATCATATCATACCTATTGGAAAACCCGTTATCATTTGCCACGAGGCAAAAGTATAACACATCGAAGGAGTGACCTAAGTCCCCAAGTATGTTTGGCGAAAATTCGATTTGGGTCATTTTAAGTAATTTGAGTAATGTCCGTCCGTCCGTCTGTCTGTCTGCTGGCTGGTGCGCACGATAACTTTCGAAAGGATTAACAGATTGACTTCAAATTTGGTATGCGGTAATATTTTTTCTCTATCTCCGGCTAAGTTCGAAGGTGGGCCATATTGGTCCACCGCGTCTAGTACATCCACCACAAGAGCACCATTCAGTGGAACTGACAGACGGACGGACTGTAATTAATACATATTTTTTTACCCCTGGAGGACCCACGCTGAAATGTTTAAATTTTGTAGTAAAATATGTGGGTAATTTTTAAAAATAAAATGAAAAAAATTGAAGATATGCTTTTAATGATAACCATGGTCAAGAACACTTTCGTCCTTTTGATGTCCTTAATAGACAAAAATTATTTAATTATATATATATCTATATATACATATATATTAGGCCGGGTCGATTTGTGTGGAGGCAAAAAAAGTCGCCATTGCTCAGTGAAAATCGTATTCTAGGGATCAAAATAAGAAACTTTGCCGAAGGAACCATACCTCTAAAACGAATTCTGATGTCCCGGAATTTGGGTCGAACTTTTGGGTAGGAGCAAATTTTGAAAAATCCCACTTTGTCCCATTTAGAGTGCTCCAATCGAGTCCAAATGTATGACCGACCCCCACTAACTTTGGAGGCCCGACCCACCCATGCCAGTGGCACACCCCCTGGGGGTTCCATACATTTGGTCTCGATTGGAGCACTCTAAATGGGTCAAAGTGGGATTTTTTCCGGGACATTAGAATTCGTTTTAGAGGTATGGTTCCTTCGGCAAAGTTTCTTATTTTGATCCCTAGAATACGATTTTCACTGAGCAATGGGCGATTTTTAAATCGACCCGCCCTAATATATATATATATATATCGATACCTCATTTTTAAACAATGCTGAGTGCAAAAAACGTAGTTTTTCAGGAGAGCCGATCAAAGTTTAAAGAATTTTTAAATTTGTGTGTAATTCCCTTATAACGCAAATCGAATGACCTGTACTGTTTTGTGAATAACTTTTGATTATGTTGACGGATAAACACCAAATTTTGACAGAATATAGTTTGGAATCTTTAGAAACTAAAAATGCAATCTCCCTGAAAACATGCTAAGTCGACTTAGCATGTTTTAGAATGGAGGTATCAATAGTATGTGTATATGTATGTCTATTCGGAAGAGACTTTATCATAATCACATCCGCCTATTCTGCTCTAAGAATTTGGCATAGGTTATCATATAATCGGTTTTGCCCGACTTAAACTCCTCTATACGGGTTTTTTGCAGTTATTAAATATTGTTTGTTTTTCTATACTCGTAGGTTTAATAAAATAATAAAATCTTTATTACAATGTTAATTAACTGTACATGTTATATAGTGTTGGGGGTCATAAGTGTGAAAATCTTTGTAATCTTATTATTGTGATGAGACTTAACACGTGAATTGTTGGGTGCTAAATTGAAAATATGTATATTTGAAAAAATAAGTCATTAGACTGGAAGAGATTAAGTACACACAAAAAAATATTTTCAGATTCAAAGAGTTATGGTCTGATTCTTTATGACTGGCCATTGTTAGCTGGTATATGTAGAGTGATTCTATAATTTTTCAAAATGAATCATGTTAGTGCATTAATGTAAAATCTATAATTATTTCTAACATTAATTGGACGCATATGTGACTATATTACAGTGCGTTTTTTTTTTATAGACAACACAAAGCACCAGTAATTTTGTTTCATGGTGTGAATTTGCATATTGTTTTTGACGTATTAAATATAGAATTAAATTTTTTATGATTTTTTTTGAAATTATTGTTATCCCCTCACCTTAGAGAGGAGGGTACATATCATTTGCTACGAGCCAAAACTGTAACACATCGAAGGAGTGCCCTAAGACCCTAAGTATGTTCGGTGGATATCGGTTTTGGGTCATTTTAAGTCGAATGAGCAATGTCCGTCCGTCTCGAAAGGAGTAACCGATTGACTTAAAATGTGGTATGTGGTAATCTCCGGCAAAGTTCGAAGTTGGGCCATATTGGTCCACTCCTTTTAGTACCTCCCCCACAAAGGTTAAATATTTAATGAAATATTGATTATTTAATAACTTCTCTATACTACTTATTTGAATTAATAGTATTAGTTTATCAGTCACTATAACCTCTAGAAAAATGGGCGACGTTTCCACGCCCCTTTTGGTACCCCCCACACAAATGGACAATTTTGAACCAAAAGTTACCAGCTTATTACTTTAATACCAGTGCATACAAATGCTTGAAATTTTGTACAGTGTAATGGTTTAGTAGTACCTACAATACATTGAAAAATGGGCGTTGGCACGCCCCTTTTGGTACCAAAAGTTAACAGCCAAAAGTTAACAGCTTTTAACTTCAATACCTATGCATACAAATACTTAAAAATGCGTACAGTGCAATGCTTTTATAGTACCTAGAGTCTAGAGAAAAGTGGCTGTAATTGGCCCGCCTCTTTTGGTACCTTCCACACAAATGGACCTTTTTGTACCAAAAGTTAGCAGCTTTTAAATTTAATACCAGTGCATATAAATACTTGAAATTTTGTACAGTGTAATGCTTTTATAGTACCTAGAGTCCAGAGAAAAGGGGCTGTAATTGGCCCGCACCTTTTGGTACCTCTCACACAAATGAACCTTTTTGTGCCAAAAGTAAAGAGCTTTTTACTTTAATACCAGTACATACTTTAAAGCTTTTAAATGCAATGTAAATTGATAATAATTTAAATAAAACAAAAAAAAAAGACTAATATTTTTTTGAGACTCAATGTGAGGGGATTCATTAGTCGGTTTACCCGACTGAACTTTCTTACTTGTTTATGAAAACATTCGTCGAAATTTAATTTTTACGTAAAACTTTAAGCTTCGGAAAAGTTCAAATTGAAATTTCCAAAAAAAAAAGAAATTTCTACAAAATTTTGTATAAAAATGCAATTTCGAAATATTTTCTATGCTAATTAAATTTCATGGGAAATTTCGGGAAAAACTTAATTCAAATTAAAGAAATTTTCAATAAAAACGAAATTTCAATGATAGTTTGTACAAAAATTAAAATCTAGACACGACTTCTATTACATTGTAATTGTTTTTCTAGAATTAAATTTTTAAAGAATTTTTTTAAATTCAATTTTTTAAATAATTCTTTTTCAAATTATTTTTATGAAAATTCGCCGAAAAGTTAAAATTAAAAAATAGATAAATTAAAAATTAGCAATTTTCTAAAAAAAGTTAAGTTTTGTATAAAAATGCTATTTCTTAGTATTTTCTATACGAATTAAATTTCATCGTAAATTTAGGAAAAACAAAATATAAAATAATTTTCAATAAAAAACCAGTAAGGAAAGGTTAAAGTCGGGCGTGGCCGAATTAAGAATTTCTTTTTGAATAGTTGGAATAATTAGTTTCCTTTCTTTTACGAAATTACTTAGCTCCCCCGCCACGTCAAGGCTTATTCCAAAGAGGAGTTTAATATAATGTGTGGAATTAAAAATTGAACAAATAATAAAATTCCACATATTTGCATTTACTGTGGTTATTATTAGCCTTAACACAATAAATAGTCCGATTTTTGGTCGTACACAATACAAGTAATATATGCAGGGTATCTTAGGTAGGTACTACCTTGGAATAATTGGTACTACCTTGGAATAATTGGTTTAAGTAATGTTTTAATTTTCATTTCCGCTGAAGCCTTTCAGGTCTCTAAAATAGCGCTTATATAAAAAAAATTAGGAACATATTTCTGCAAAATTTTGATCGGAAGTAAAGTACAACTTATATAGCGCTTTGGTGCCAAATCAGAAGGAACATATATATGTAGGTTATATATAAATCTAAACTGATTTTCCCTGAATACCCATTCATGTAAACAGACCTCTTTCTGTCGAATTTCGTTCTGATCGGATATAAAATACAGTCACTGATCGGATATAAAATAACATTAACAGGGCTTACATATCAAATCGGGGTAACTTATATATGGGGGCTATATCTAAATCTGAACCGATTTCTTCCAAATTTAAAAGTGTTCATTCATATAATAGGAAACCTTTTTCTGCCGAATTTCATACTGATCGGATATAAAATGCAGTTTTAGAACCGATTTTAACCAAATTAAATAGGGATCGTTCTTGGGCCAAAAAAAAGTGTAAAGTTTCGTCAAGATCGGGCCATAATTGCGGCCTGTACTTTGATTACAAGAATACATCTACTGACAAACGGACAGACAGACGGACATAGCTAAATCGACTCAGAAAGTGATTACAAATCGATCGGTATAATAAACAATGGATCTATCTCTTCTCCTTTTGGGTGTTACAAACAAATGCGCAAAGTCATAATACACTGTACCACAGTGTGGTGTAGGGTATAACAATTTATAAAAGTTTTTTAAATTTAAATCTAGACAAGAAATTGTAGTGATTTCGATGAAAAAATAAGTTTTGCTTTTTGTTTTTAGTATAAATTATATTTCCTCAATTTCGTTGTTAAAAATCAAATTGGTTTAAATTTACTATAAAACAAGTAAGAAAGTTCAGTCGGGTAAACCTACTAATGAATCATCACATTGAGTCTCAAAAAAATATTAGTAAGTTTATTTTTTTTGTTTTATTTAAATTATTATCAATTTACATTTAATAACTTTAAAGTATGTACTGGTATTAAATTTAAAAGCTGTTAACTTTTGGTACAAAAAGGTTCATTTGTGTTAGAGGTACCAAAAGGGGCGGGCCAATTGCAGCCACTTTTCGGTAGACTCTAGATACTATAAAAGCATTGCACTGTACGAAATTTTAACTTTTTGTATGCACTGGTATTAAATTTAAATCTGTTATCTTTTGCTACAAAAAGATCCATTTGTGTGGGAGGTACCAAATGGGGCGGTCCAATAAAGTCCACTTTTCTCTGGACTCTAGGTACTATAAAAGCATTACACTGTACAAAATTCGAAGTATTTGTATGCACTGTTATTAAAGTTATAAGCTGGTAACTTTAGGTACAAAATGTACCATTTGTGTGAGAGGTACCAAAAGGAGCGTAGCAATAATGCAAATTTTTCACTGCATTGTAGGTACTATTAAACCATTACACTGTAAACAATTTCAAGTCTTTGTATGCACTGGTAATAAGGTTATATGCTATTAACTTTTGGTTCAAAATTGTCAATTTGTGTGGGAGGTACCAAAAGGGGGGCGGCAACGTCGCCTATTTTTCTCGAGGTAATTGTGACTAATGAACTATTACTATGTGTAGAATTTCAGAGGATTCAAATAAGTAGTATAGAAGTTATTAAATAATCAATATTTCACTAAATGTTAACCCTTTGTGGGGGATGTACTAGAAGGAGTGGACCAATATGGCCCATCTTCGAACTTAGCAGGAGATATAAGAAAAGGTTAGGTTATGTTAGGGGGGCAGCCTTATTTTTTATACAAGCTCACATAGGCTGCCTAGAAAAGCCGACCCCAGTATGTCCAGTCGTCGTTTACTCAGAGCGGGGCAGTCGCATAGCAAGTGCTCAATGCTCTCCACTTCTTCCTCATCTCCACAGCTTCTGCAGAAGTCATTAGAGTCAATACCCAATCTTTTGGGGTGTTCGCCGATCAAGCAGTGTCCCGTCAGAACTGATACTAACGTAGACAATCTTTGCCTCTCTAGTGCGAGGAGATATTTTGATCTTCTCAGGTCATACCTTGGCCAGATTTGTCTATCTACTCTGCAGGTGCCGATTTCTGTCCATCTTTCGTTGGACTGCCTCATTGTCTCTTGCCTAAGCCAAAGCTTGCACGTGGATAGTGGCGCACCAATATATGCAAATTCTTCGATAATTTGAAATGTTGTCCCTTTCTTAGCAAGTTCATCCTCTTTGCAGTTCCCCGGGTTATCCCTATGCCCAGGTACCCATATGAGGTGTATATTAAACTGCTCAGCCATCTCATTAAGAGATCTGCGGCAGTCGAGGGTATTTCCACATACCAAATTTGAAGTCAAGCGGTTACTCCTTTCGAGAGTTATCGTGCGCACCAGCAAGCAGACAGACAGACGGACGGACATTGCTCATTCGACTTAAAATGACCCAAAACGGATATCCGCCGAACATACTTAGGGTCTTAGGTCACTACTTCGATGTGTTGCACTTTTGGTTCGTAGCAAATGATATATACCCTCCTCTTTAAGGTGAGGGGATAAAAATTCGTTCATATAAAAAATATTCATCGTTTATATAAAAAATTCGTTAAATTTTTTTATAAAAGCGAGTTTCGGCAAAATTTGGTAATGTTATTCGATGAAATGTCCGATAAAATTAAAATGTGACGAAATTTTCTTTATAAATTAAATTTCGACGAAATTTGCTAATATATTTTTGTCTATAAGAAATAAATATCATGCAAAATTTTTTATAAAAAAACTATTTTTTTTTACTTATAAAATTAAATTTTTAAAGATTTTTTTAAAATTATTTTTTATGAAAACTTTCACCGAAATTTCATTTTTACGTAAAAGTTAAAATTAAAAAAAAATTTGCGAAATTTTCTTAAAAAAAGGAATTTCTACAAAATTTTGTAAAAAAACAATTTCCAAATGTTTTCTATGCTAATTAAATTTCATCGCAAATTTCGGGGAAAAACTTAATTCATATCATATAATTTTTCTATAAAATCGAAATTTCAGTGATAGTTTGTACAAAAATTAAAATCTTGAAACGACTTCTATTACATTGTATTTGTTTTTCTAGAATTAAATTAAAGAATTTTTTTAAATTGAATTTTTTAAATATTTTTTTTTTCAAATTATTTTTTTATGAAAATGTTCGCCGAGAACTCATTTTTACTAAAAAAAGTTAAAATTTCACAAAATTTTGTATAAAAATGCAATTTCGAAGTATTTTTTATACGAATTAAATTTCGTCGTAAATTTAGGAAAAACATAATTTCAAAAAAAATTTCTATAAAAAAATTTTGTTTTTATTAATTGTTGACCTTCGTGTTTTTAATTCTTTCTTCTTATTGTTTAGCTCAAGGTCCTTGATTAAAAGACTGATTCTATTCTTCTAATATCAAAATTTTTATTTTCTCGATATTTCGATTACCATCGTTAGTCGTCATCAGGAGATATTGAAAAATTGCTGAACGTAAAAGAAATTTTCCGACTTTCCTTCGCAAAGCTAATGATTAGCTAATGATTAAAGAAAATAAAAAATTTTATATTAAAAGAATAAAATCAGTCTTTTAATCAGGGACCTTGAGTCAAACAATAAGGAGAAGAATTAAAAAAATTAATAAAAGTTCTTAAAATTTAAATCTAGACAGTAATTTCGATGAAAAATTAAGTTTTGCTTTTTGTTTTTAGTATAAATTAAATTTCCTCAATTTCGTTGTTAAACCAGTAAGGAAAGGCTAAAGTCGGGCGGTGCCGACTATATAATACCCTACACCACTCTCGTAATATTGAATAACTCTGATAAATAAATTTTGTAATTCATGTATAAATGGTTTACATAAATTTACTTTTGGGACATTTTATACTTAAATAATACCCTGTACCACAGTGTGGTGTAGGGTATAAAAACGATTGGATCTAAAGAGCCAAATCGGATGAAACATATATATGGGAGCTATAGCTAAATCTTTACCGATTTTCTTCAAATTCGGCAATGTTGGTTCATGAATCATGAAACTCTACCATTCTAAATTTCAAAAGGATTGGATGTAAAATATAGCTTCTATAGAACTAAAGGGCCAAATCCGACGAAACATATATATGGGAGCTATAGCTAAATCTTAACCGATTTTCTTCAAATTCGGCAGTGTTGGTTCATGGATCAAGAAAATCTACCATTCTAAATTTCAAAATGATTGGATGTAAAATACAGCTTCTACAGGACTAAAGGGCCAAATCGGACGAAACATATATATGGGAGCTATAGCTAAATCTTAACCGATTTTCAAATTCGGTAGTGTTGGTTCATGGATCAAGATACTCTACCATTCTAAATTTCAAAACGATTGGATGTAAAATACAGCTTCTACAGGACTAAAGAGCAAAATCGGACGAAACATATATATGGGAGCTATAGGTAAATCTTAACCGATTTTCTTCAAATTCGGTAATGTTGGTTCATGGATCAAGAAACTCTACCATTCTAAATTTCAAAACGATCGGATGTAAAATACAGCTTCTATAGGACTAAAGGGCCAAATCGGACGAAACATATATATGGGAGCTATAGCTAAATCTTAACCGATTTTCTTCAAATTCGGCAATGTTGGTTCCTGGATCAAGAAACTCTACCATTCTAAATTTCAAAACGATTGGATGTAAAATATAGCTTCTATAGAACTAAAGGGCCAAATCGGACGAAACATATATATGGGAGCTATAGCTAAATCTTAACCGATTTTCTTCAAATTCGGTAGTGTTGGTTCATGGATCAATAAACTCCACCATTCTAAATTTCAAAATGATTGGATGTAAAATACAGCTTCTACAGGACTAAAGAGCAAAATCGGACGAAACATATATATGGGAGCTATAGCTAAATCTTAACCGATTTTCTTCAACTTCGGCAATGTTGCTTCATGGATCAAGAAACTCTACCATTCTAAAATTCAAAACGATCGGATGTAAAATACAGCTTCTATAGGACTAAAGGGCCAAATCGGACGAAACATATATATGGGAGCTATAGCTAAATCTTAACCGATTTTCTTCAACTTCGGCAATGTTGGTTCATGGATCAAGAAACTCTACCATTCTAGATTTCAAAACGATCGGATGTAAAATACAGCTTCTATAGGACTAAAGGGCCAAATCGGACGAAAGATATATATGGGAGCTATATCTTAATCAGAACCGATTTCAACCAAATTTAATAGCGATCTTAACAGCCGCGAAATACTCTAAACTGCAAAATTTCAGAACGATCGGAGTGAAATTGCGACCTGTAGTCGACGAACAACTTTACATGGACAGACGGACGGACGAACATCGTTAAATCGACTCAGCTAGTGATTCTGAGTCGATCGGTATACTTTAAGGTGGGTCTAGCTGTGTTATTTTAAGGTGTTACAAACATCTGCCGTGAAACAAACTTATAATACCCTGTACCACAGTGTGGTGTAGGGTATAAAAAATAAACTTTAATGCTTGTGGGGTAACGGTCGTTACAGTCGACGAGATTCTTTTTGAACTCTTAAAAAAATATTAAATTTTAACTTGTCGCCTTTAAAATTGTTGCTAAGCATAAAGAAAAGATGCAGCTTTCAGCTTGCTTTTGTTTTGTGCGTAAACCACCGTTAGAACAGTGTTCCCAAAGGTCTTAAAAAGTGATGTGAAAAAGTGATAAAGAAAATTAAAGTTAATCTTTCGGAAAATGACAGATACATTCATTTTGTGTAATATTAGCGGAAAAAAAAATTAGAAATAATAATTTCATTGGGCTGTAGGGGGGTCATTTTCGGTGGAAACACCCAAAAATAAATGATAGCGAGATCTTATTTTACCATTAAGCAAGCAATTTGTATAAACTTTTTAGTCAAAACCTATTTCATAACTTAATATTAAAAATTCTGACACATAACTAAATTTAATTGTTATAGATAACACTATGCAACAAAAATGTTGTCCAAGGGATGTGGATAACAGTTTCTGGTGCAATTTGGTGTCATTAATACAAAAAAAAATATTAAAAAAAAAATTTATAGTAATTTTTTTTTTTAATTCCAGCTTTCATGGAAAGCACATTTAGTATTTGGACCATAATTTTCAAGTAAAAGCCTGATTGAGACGTGTTATGCCTTAAATTAAGGGGAATTGTGAGGGCTAAATATGCTGCAAATATCGCTGCCACGTAGAATCTTTGATTAAGTAACAGTCGTCAAAAATATGAGAAAAAAAGATGGAGTTTTTTTTTTTAAAAGCACTTTTTCTTGGTACAAAAAAGATCATAAAAAATAGAAAAAAGTCGAAAAAATTATTTTATCACATTTTTAAAAAGCAAGCATGCTAACAAAGAAAACACTGTATATTTGAAAGATACCTATGGATAGATGTAAAAGTTATGAGCCATTTTGTAAATGTTAGGGAAATTCAAAAAAATCTTGTTTCATATTTTTTCGTTTTTAAATGATGTTTGTTTGCTTATATTAAATTCGCCATATGTGAGAGAGACATATAAGAGACATTGCGCTTGCATTTTATTTTATGAGGATTGATGTCAGACATTATAAAATTATGGAGAGGACGAGGTTTTATGGCCGTTCGTAGCCCTCCAAACACATTAATAGCAATGTGAGAGCTATATTGGATGAGATCCGCACAGGTAGAGGGTCATTCAACAATATTTGTGTTTTTTTATTTATGAGGTTTTCATTCAATTGCGCCTTTTAGGGGCATGGACATCCCAGTCGTATATACAGGTAGTAAAATTATATGTATAAAAATCGCCCATTGCTCAGTGAAAATCGTATTCTAAGGATCAAAATAAGAAACTTTGCCGAAGGACCCATACCTCTAAAACGAAGTCTGATGTCCCGGAAAAAATCGCACTTTGACCCATTTAGAGTGCTCCAATCGGGTCCAAATGCATGGAACCCCCAGGGGGTTCCAGAGGGTGTGCCACTGGCATGGGTGGGTCGGGCCTCTAAAGTAAATGGGGGTCGGTCATACATTTGGACTCGATTGGAGCACTCTAAATGGGCCAAAGTGGGATTTTTCAAAAAAAAAATTTTTTTTTTTTTGAAAAAAATCTACTTTTTTCAATTTGTTTAATGACTGTTACTAAACCACTGTTTTTAAGTGAAAGAGGTATTTCCAACATTGGTAGCCCATATTAATAGCTTTAATTTAACGTATAAGTCGACCTCGTATACTCCAAAAATGATAGTGTAAATATTAAGGGTACCTTCGACGATAATAGTATTTTTAATAATACATATTGGATAATATTTTAAAATTGTAAATTTTACAGTTACAAAAAAAATTTTTTTTTGTTGCGTAGTGTAATTTGTTGAAATTATATTTTTCTTATAAAATTTTGTCTTTTAATATAATGTGTCGTAGAAAATTTGAAAAAAATATGAAATTATAATTTTTAATATATAAATTTTGATGAAATTTCTATAAAAATAAAATTTTTACAAAATTTTTGGTAAAGCTGAAACTGCAAAGAAATTATTTAAAACAAATAGTTTATAAAGGGGTTTCCAACAAGAGGTGTTATTTTGGTATTCAAAGAATAATGCCATTTTTTGAGATAAATGATCGGCTGTTTATTTCAAAATAAAGAGGAAGTTATGCCGTTAATAATGAAAAACAACATCAGCCAAATGGCCACCACTACCACGCTTACAGGTCCATATCCTTTTCAAGAAATTGTCCACAACCAAATCGCAAAGTTCTGCCCTATGTCCTCGATAGCCTCACAAATTCTATCTTTGAGGTCTTGAGCCGAAGCTGGGCTGTTGGCGCGGACCTTATCTTTCTTATCGTGGCCCCAAAGGAAGAAGTCGCAAGGTGCTAAATCACATGATCTCGGTGGCCAATTGTGATCACCTCTTCGAGAGATAACACGGTCCGGAAACTTTTCCCGTAACAGAGCAATGGTTTCGTTGCTTGTGTGGCACGTAGCGCCGTCTTGTTGAAAGTAAACGTTGTCCAGATCAATACCATCCAACTCCGACCATAACAAATTATTAATCATCTCTCGATAGCGTAATCCATTCACCGTAACTGTTGATCCAACCTCATTTTCGAAAAAGTAAGGTCCAATGACCCCGCCGGACCATAAACCGCACCAAACAGTCACACTTTGAGGATGGAGGGGCTTCTCAACAATAACTCTTGGGTTTTCCGAGCCACAGATGCGACAATTTTGCTTGTTGACGTAGCCACCGAGGTGGACATGGGCCTCATCAGTCAAAATGATTTTTCGATGATTTTAGATTTTTCGAATTTTAATAATTTCAGTGCGTTGTTGAATCGTGTATCGTCCATTTTTAGTAATGGCGTAGTTTCTACTTGTCAAATGTCAAAGAATAAAAGAAATACCGGGTGATTCAAAATAACACCTCTTGTTGGAAACCCCTGTAGAAATAAATGTTGAGCAATTTTATACAAAACCAGTATGGAAAGGCAGAAAGTCGGGCGGGGCCGACTATATAATACCCTACACCACCTCGGCAATGTACATTTAGAATTTCTTTTTGAATAGTTGGAATAATTAGTTTCCTTTCTTTTACGAAAGTACTTAGCTCCCCCGCCACGTCAAGGCTTATTCCAAAGAGGAGTTTAATATAATGTGTGGAATTAAAAATGGAACAAATAATAATATTCCACATATTTGCATTTACCGTAGTTATTATTAGCCTTAACACAATAAAAAGTCCGATTTTTGGTCGTACACAATATAAGTAATATATGCAGGGTATGTTAGGTAGGTACTACCTTGGAATAATTGGTTTAAGTAATGTTTTAATTTTCATTTCCGCTGAAGCCTTTCAGGTCTCTAAAATAGCGCTTATTTAAAAAAATTAGGAACATCTTCCTGGAAAATTTTGATAGCGCTTTGGTACCAAATCAGGAGGAACATATATATGGAGGTTATATATAAATCTGAACTGATTTTCCCTGAATACCCATTCATGTAAACAGACCTCTTTCTGTCGAATTTCGTTCTGATCGGATATAAAATACAGTCACTGATCGGATATAAAATAACATTAACAGGGCTTACATGTCAAATCGGGGTAACTTATATATGGGGGCTATATCTAAATCTGAACCGATTTCTTCCAAATTTAAAAGTGTTCATTCATATAATAGGAAACCTTTTTCTTCCGAATTTCATACTGATCAGATATAAAATGCAGTTTTTACAGCGCTTACATGCCAAATCGGGGCTAACATATATATGTGGGCTATATCTAAATCTGAACCGATTTCCCTCAAATTTGGCAGTGTTAATTCATGTAATGAGAAACCTCTTCTGACAATTTTTTTACTGATCGGATTTAAAATACAGTTCTACAGCGCTTACATGTCAAATCGGGGGTAACATATATATGTGGGCTATATCTAAATCTCAACCGATTTCCCTCAAATTTGGCAGTATTAATTCCTGTAATAAGAAACCTCTTTCTGCGAATTTCGTACTGATCGGATTAAAAATACACTTTTTAACATATATATGGGGGCTATCTAAATCTGAACCGATTTTCTCCGAATTTGGCAGTATTCCTTCATGTAATAATAAACCTCTTTCTGCCGAATTTCACACTGATCGGTTATAAAATAAATTTTTTTACGGCGCTTACATGTGACATCGGGGGTAACGTATATATGGGGACTATATCTAAATCTAAACCGATTTCTTCCAAATTTAACAGTTTTCATTCATATAATAAGATACCTCTTTCTGCTGAATTTTATACTGATCGCACGGGGCAAAATCGCCTTTTTTGATATGTTTGAATCGAAAGAAAATATATTTGGAACACAAATTTTTAAATATTATATATTTCTTAGCAAATATATTTTATTTGAAAATCAGAAAAAAATACTTGGAACGCATATATTAAAACTATATTTGCAAACTAAATTTCTCAAATAAAATATTTGTTTAAATATAAATAAAATTATTATTTAGGAATTTTTCCAAACATAATTTATTTAAAATGATTTCCAAAAGTTTTGCTGACTTTTTCGAAATTCAGTTTTCATTTTTCCTTGGCTTCGAATTGTATCTCCCAGATATGATACCATATGCAGCATTAACTTATATTTTAAATCAATCATTTAAATTTTCTGAGTTAGTATTCCAAGTCATGTTTCTTGTCAATCCTCCAATTAATTTATTTTGATACAAGATAATACGATTTTAATTATTATTTTTACGAACATAAAATATTTCTTAAAAATAACTTTGAATTAGTAAAAAATTTAACACAATTACCGTATTTTCTGAATTCTTAAGTGCGAATAAATATTTGTTTCGGAAATAATAGTCCCAAATAAAAACATGTTGTGATGTAAACAAAGATTTCTTTAAAATAACATATTCCCAAATATATACTTTTTGTGTGTTCCCAATATTATATGTTTAGAGTGTACCCTAAACATATATATGTTTCAAGCGGAATATGTTTGGGACAATATACTACAGAAGCGATTTTTTTCAGCGTGCGGATATAAAATAAAGTTTTTACAGCGCTTACATGTCAAATTGGGGCTAACATATATATGGGGGCTATATCCAAATCTGAACCGATTTTAACCAAATTGAATAGGGATCGTCCTTGAGCCAAAAAAAAGATATGTGTAAAGTTTCGTCAAGATCGGGCCATAATTGCGACCTGTACTTTGATTACAAGAATACATCTACAGACAGACAGACGGACAGACAGACGGACATAGCTAAATCGACTCAGAAAGTGATTACCAGTCGATCGGTATAATAAACAATGGATCTCTCTCTTCTTCTTTTGGGTGTTACAAACAAATGCACGAAGTCATAATACCCTGTACCACAGTGTGGTGTAGGGTATAAAAATAAATTATGATTATACAAGTATGTTATAAAAAATGCAAATTAATCGATTTAGATTTATTTACACTTTTCAATTCCCCCACTGTGCGTTTGCTTCGGTTTACCATTCACAACTTTAACTCATAATATCGCAAACAATAAAACAAAGAGTAATATATTCTCAACTTTATAACTATAGTGAGTTGAGAGATTTTCCTCAATTCTCTCTTTTATTTAATGATCATTTGCTTAAGTTCTCTTATTGTAAATTTATACAGGAAAGCTTAAACAATAACACACTTATACAGACATAAACATAAACTTGAAAGTTTTGTTTAAAAGTTCTAATTGAAAAGCTTAAATCGAAGCTTGTTTTTGCCAAGCGTAGTATACATACACATGTTCATATTTAACCGACCGTTCAACTTTATAACTATAGTGAGTTGAGAGATTTTTCTCAATTCTCTCTTTTATTTGATGATCATTTGCTTAAGTTCTCTTATTGTAAATTTATACAGGAAAGCTTAAACAATAACACACTTATACAGACATATGTAAACTTAAACTTGAAAGTTTTGTTTAAAAGTTCTAATTGAAAAGCTTAAATCGAAGCTTGTTTTTTGCCAAG
The DNA here is from genome assembly GCA_963930755.1 of Eudasyphora cyanicolor. Classification (NCBI taxonomy): domain Eukaryota; kingdom Metazoa; phylum Arthropoda; class Insecta; order Diptera; family Muscidae; genus Eudasyphora; species Eudasyphora cyanicolor. The sequence continues at coordinate 38,492,551 of OZ005735.1, read as the reverse complement.
CGTAGTATACATACACATGTTCATATTTAACCGACCGTTAAAAAGATCAAGTTCAAATTGGGTATAGGTTACAAAGCGCGATATTAATGGCTTAATTGCTAATTGTTGGCTAAAGTTACAAAACGGCAAACTAACTAAATAATTATACGTAGTAATTTGAGCTGCAAATTTAATAGTAATACTTATGTGTATGTAGTTTTGTTCTCTTAGAGGTAAAAATAATAAATTGTTGGCTTTAAACCATAAAACTGGCCTAGAGTTTTGTTTTTGCTAAAAAGAACTGCCTCGAATAGCCTTCAGAATAATACATAATAACATATAATAATATTTACATACTAGTATGTGAATGTGAATATATTATAATATATAAAAAAATCATTTATTTAACTTCCCTTCCTCTTTACTGATCAATCAGCCTTGGTGGTGGCTCTACAAAGTTACTATTTTTGGCTTTGCATCGCTGCTCATAGGGTTCATTGGGTAGCACATCCGCACTCAATTCTATGAGCCGATCCAGAGGACACTTGCGATGACAATGAGGCAATTTTAGCTCATGCAGGCAGCCTTTTTCATCATTTCGCAGGAAAATCTAAAAAACAAACAAAATATTTAATTTTCCTCAAACGCTTTTTTGCGATGTGTTACCCTACCTCCACATAATATTCATTGGTCTCCACATTTTTATGCAATTCAAAAATTGTCATTACGGAAAATCTAGGCATTTGCCTTTCCCAAACCTTCAAAGCTGACAAAATGCTCCCCACTGTCCAGTCATGTCCTGTGTAGATGAACATCTTCCTATCTGCAGGTTTAAGAGTATTGTTACGTTTCTTTTCCATTTCACCGAACATTTTCTTGAGAAAAGGTCCTCCTTTGATTTTTTGCATTTCCGGAGTATAGGCATTATAGACATAACTCTGCTCGGCCATATAACGCATTTTGTCGGGGAAATATTCCTTCGTCCAGGCGGGTAGCGGCAAACCAAAATCTCTTTCGGCTTCCAGAGTTATATACAAAGAGTTGACATGCTCAGCCTCGGTGATATTCATACCGGTGAGGGTTGATAGATTTTTGAAAAGCCCCGCATATTTGGCATGATCCTCTTTGACCTCGGGCAGTTGTAAAACCTCCTGACGAGCTTCAAAGTAACGAGGACAGGGAGTGCGAACCAAAAGTAACTAAAAGAAAAAAAATAACAAATATTATCCCCCACATCTTTGATGATCCACTCAAAAAAACCTACCGAATCTTGATCTAAGGGTTCTGAAAATATGGGTATCGGTTGCCAGTTTAAGGCGGGATTCCATTCCATGGGGGTATTTTGCGGAGGAAACATACTGGCCAGTACCGTGGCCAAGGTCATCATGGCTCTGGGCGAGGCTGTAGCCTGAGCATGAACTTTCTACAAAATGTCAAGGAGTTAAATTTTGATTGATAGTCAAACATAACAGAACCTTTCATTAATTTATATAAATTATTCTAAAATTAAAGAAATTTCCTTTTACTTAAGATAAAGGAAAACTTTATTTAAAAACGCATTAATTTATATAAATTATTCTAAAATTAAAGACATTTGCTTTTTTTAAGATAAATCGCTTCTTTAGTTTGGCAGAAACATCTTTAATTTAAGAAAATTTCTCTGCAATAACTTACATCTGTTGTATAATAGGGTTCAATAAGATTGCCATAACGTTTGTGCAGAAGTTTACCCAGTTCGTATAGCTCTCGTTTTCCACTCTGTTAATGATAGGATATACTCGTAGCAATCAATATATTCGGGAGTCTTCATTTCTATAGAACCATTTATGTATACTTACATTGGTTACATGTCCCCAACCGGTAGGTTCGAATCGCGAACGCAAATACGGATCATTGGGATAAGTGTCAACAGGTGTTCGTGGACCATGGCGAAGAACCTGGCACAACGAAAAGAGAAATGTTGAAAACTGAGAAGGGAAATTGCATAATAAGAAGAAGATGCGACGCTGTAAACATGAAGCGCCATTGCCGAAAGTCTTCCTACCAGAGCCACTTTAGATTAAAAGAGAGAAGTTCCTTAAGGTAGATTTCAAGGTCCATTTCTCCGGTACCACACCGAAGCGCCTCTGCACATCGGTTCCCGAACAGCGACTGATATCGCATTTTTAAATTTAACCAGTAAGGAAAGGCTAAAGTCGGGCGGGGCCGACTATATAATACCCTACACCACTCTCGTAATATTGAATAACTCTGATATATAAATTTTGTAATTCATGTATAAATTGTTTACATAAATTTACTTTTGGGACATTTTATACTTAAATAATACCCTGTACCACAGTGTGGTGTAGGGTATAAAAACGATTGGATCTAAAGAGCCATATCGGATGAAACATATATATGGAAGTTATAGCTAAATCTTAACCGATTTTCTTCAAATTCGGCAATGTTGGTTCGTGGATCAAGAAACTCTACCATTCTAAATTTCAAAACGATTGGATGTAAAATACAGCTTCCATAGGACTAAAGGGCCAAATCAGACGAAAGATATATATGGGAGCTATATCTAAATCTGAACCGATTTCAACCAAATTCAATAGCGATGTTAACAGCCGCGAAATACTCTAAACTGCAAAATTTCAGAACGATCGGAGTGAAATTGCGACCTGTAGTCGACGAACAACTTTACATGGACAGACGGACAGACGGACGGACGGACAGACATCGTCAAATCGACTCAGCTAGTGATTCTGAGTCGATCGGTATATTTTCAGGTGTTACAAACATCTGCCGTGAAACAAACTTATAATACCCTGTACCAAAGTGTGGTGTAGGGTATAAAAAGAAAAATCCTTTGCCGATAATCTCAATGTCCATCTCTGCGATACCACATCGAAATGGTTTGAGGAGTACCTAACCTGAACTCAGGGACACAAGACCCGGTTGTTAGGAATTCCACCGGGTGATATCTGCATTTCTACTGTGAACCTGAATTCATACTAAACTTGTGTTGATACCAAGATGAAGCAAGCAGTTTGGACTTGGTTGATTTTGGGAAGTGTTTGAGAACTAACCTAATCTCTGCGATACCACATCGAAATGGTTTGAGGAGTACCTAACCTGAACTCAGGGACACAAGACCCGGTTGTTAGGAATTCCACCGGGTGATATCTGCATTTCTACTGTGAACCTGAATTCATACTAAACATGTGTTGATACCAAGATGAAGCAAGCAGTTTGGACTTGGTTGATTTTGGGAAGAGTTTGAGAACTAAATCTCAACTGATATTATCTAACATCTCCACAACTATGTAGCGGGTGATCCAAGTAGAGATATTTTTTTTCAATAGAATTTTTTCACAGATCACGTGTGAGTCGTGTCATGCTGTCATGTTATTTTTGTTAAGTATTGTTTGGCATTTCATCATGGAAAGACTTACGCCTGAACAACGTTTACAAATCGTTCAACTTCACGTACGAAAATTCACGTTCTGTGAGGAATGGGTTTCGTGCACTTCGCTCAACTTATGGTCAACATAATCGGCCTACTGAGCGTACTATTCGCAACACCATCACCCATCTTGAGACCCAGAATTCATTATTGGATAATATTCGACCGAATAGAACACGTCCAGCACGCAGTGAAGAAAATGTAGCGGCCGTAGCTGAGAGTGTACACGAAGACCGTGGAGAGTCGATTCGGCGCCGTTCGCAACAACTCGGACTGACGTATGGAACGACTTGGCCCATTTTACGTCGAGATCTTAAATTGAAAGCTTACAAAACACAGCTTATGCAAGAACTGAAGCCGCCCGACCTTCCCAAGCGACATAGCTTCGCTGTATGGGCTCTTGAAAAGTTCCAAGAAGATCCAACGTTTTCGAGCCAAATTTTGTTCAGCGATAAGGCCTATTTCTGGTTCAATGGGTATGTAAACAAGCAAAATTGCCGCATTTGGGACGAACGAGAGATTCAAGAGCTGCCACTTCATCCAGCAAAAACAATGGTTTGGTGTGGTTTGTGGGCCGGTGGAATCATCGGTCCATATTTCTTCAAAAATGATGCCGGTGAGAACGTACCCTTCAATGGCGACCGTTATCGTGCCATGATAACCGACTATTTTATGCCTGAAATTGAAGCTCGTGATCTCGGCGACATTTGGTTTCAACAAGACGGCGCCACTTTCCACACATCGCATCAATCAATGGATTTATTGAGAGAACACTTCGGTGAGCAGATAATTTCACGTTTAGGGCCGGTCGATTGGCCCCCAAGATCGTGTGATATCACACCGTTAGACTTTTTCCTTTGGGGATATGTAAAGTCTAAAGTTTATGCGGACAAACCCGCTTCGATTCAGGCCTTGGAGCAAAACATCACGCGTGTCATTCGCCAGTTACCAGTCTAAATGTTCGAACGAGTCACGAAAATTTTACTCAAAGGATGGACCATCTGAGACGTAGCCGCGGCCAACTTTTGATAGACATAATCTTTAAAAAATAAATGTCAAAGAATGTTCTTTCAAATGATAACACTATGCAACAAAGTGTTTGTCCAAGGATGTGGATAACAGTTTCTGGTGCAATTAGGTGTCACAAACACGAATAAAAATATTAAAAAAAATGTTTATGGTAACTTTTCTTTTTTTTTAAATTCCAGCTTTCATGGAAAGTACATTCAGTATATGGACCATTATTTTTCAATTAGAAGCCTGATTGATCCATGTTATACCTCAAATTAAAGGGAATTATGAGGGCTACATATGCTGCAAATATCGCTTTCACGTAGAATTTTTGGTTTAGTAACAGTCGTCAAAAATATGAGAAAAAAATGTTTTTTTTAAACACTCTTTCCTAGTACAAAAACAAACATTAAAAATAGAAAAAAAAAATCGAAAAAATTATTTTATCACATTTTTAAAAAGCCAGCATGCTAACGAAGGAAACACTGTCTATTTGAAAATCTATGGATAGATGTTAAAGTTATGAGCCATTTTGTAAATGTTAGGGAAATTCAAAAAAATCTTGTTTCATATTTTTTCGTTTTTAAATGATATTTTTCTTATATTGAAATCGCCATATGTGAGAGAGACATATAAGAGACATTGCACTTGCATTTTATTTTATGAGGATTAATGTCAGACATTATAAAATTATAGAGAGGACGAGGTTTTATGGCCGTTCGTAACCCTCCATAAAACATGATATGCAATTTGGATGAGATCTGCTCAGATAGAGGATCATTCAACAGATAGTAAAATTATATGTACACAATACAAAGTAGTACGCGGCAGTCTTGAAAATATTGGGTTTCTACGTTCGAAGCAAACTATATGTCAGCTACAGGTACTGCAACTTATGAACCTTAAAACCGGAATTTATGGGTGCATTTTCTTATTAATAAATTAGTGTAATTCAGCGCCTTAAAGAGATAAGTCGATTTTCTGAAAAATATGGGCAAAAGGCAAAGAACTTTTCAATGTGTAAATGATCTCGACAATTTCTGCTACATCTGCGGAAAATATGTAAAAAAATCGACGAGCGTTTAGTAAAATAATAGAAGAAATATATGCGTAATATTTTGGTGTACGAGATAAAAATATGATCTCGACAATTTCTACTACATCTGCGGAAAATATGTAATTAAAAAAATCGACGTGCGTTTAATAAAATAATAGAAGAAATATATGTGTAATATTTTGGTATACGAGTTCAAAATAACAACGAACCGTGGACACCTTGTATTTTGTGTAATTCGTGCCATGTAAATCTTACTCGATGGACTAGTGGAAGCATGCAGTATGTACTTTACAATTAATGTATTACAATGTTTTGTGGAATGAAACGTTTTAATTTTAAACATCACGTGCAATTTGGAATGCCAATGATTTGGAGACAACCATTCATTCACGATACGGACTGCTATTTTTGTCTAAGTTAATAGATTGGAGTAGGAAGTGTCCAAGTATAGCTAACAGCCTAATAACGGAAACATCATCAAGTTCAACTGAGTACTCAACTCTGAGCGATTCAAGTTTGAGTCAGAAGTCATCGCTTTTAACACAGTTTCAACTCATTGATCTAGTGAGAGATTTGGAACTGACCAAAGATAAGGCAGAACTAGTTGAATCTGGGATGAAACAGTACAATTTTTTGGCCCCAGATGTTAACATATCATATTATAAAGTCCGTGATATACCTTACAAACAATTTTATTCAACTGTGGATAACATATGCTTTTGCAAGGACATTCCCGGATTGTTCGAGGAATTTAATCAAACATACAATTCAAAAGAATGGCGGTTATTTGTTGACAGCAGTAAAGAAAGTTTGAATGCAGTACTTTTACACAACGGAAATCAGAAACCGTCGATTCCCATTGATCATGCTGTCATCACTAAGGAATCATACGAAACAATGGCTAAATTGATAAAACTACATAAAATATGAACATGACTGGAAAATTTGTTGCGATTTAAAAGAAGTTGGGATGTTATGTGGAATGCTAGGCGGATATACAAAATATTGCTGTTTTTTATGCCTCTGGGATAGCCGAGCTCGCGAAGATCATTACAGATGAAAGAAATGGCCAACAAGAAAACACATTACATTGGGTGAAACCAACATAAAATACACACCTCTCGTCCAAAAAGAAAACATTATTTTGCCACCACTGCATATTAAGCTGGGACTCTTTAAAAATTTTGTAAAAGCCTTAAGGAAAGATGGCAATTCACTCTCATATTGAAAAAGTATATTTAAAAGTCTTTCTTTTCAAAAAAATCGAAGAAGGAGTTTTTAATGGGCTAAAATAAGGAAACTGATAAAGATGTAAATTTCGAATCATATTTGACGTCGGATGAAATTGCAGCATGTAGGTCGTTTAAGCTTGTAGTTTCAAATTTCCTTGGATCCAATAAAAGCCCGCAATATGAAACAATGATTAATGATTTGTTAAAAAAATATGAAAAAATTGGTAAGAAATATATTTTTCTATATTTATGTATATAACAAATATGTATGTATTCTTCTAACTTATTTTTCGCTTTATGTATTCCAACAGGTGTAAATATGTCCCTCAAAATTAATTTCTTGCATTCTCATTTTAACTTTTTCCCCGAGAATCTTGGCGACGTAAGCGACGAACATGGGGAAAGGTTTCACCAAGAAATGAAGTCTATCGAGCGGCGTTACCAAGGGCACTGGGATGAAAGAATGATGGGAGATTATACTTGATTCCTCATTAGAGACACCGATTCCGGAATCTTGAAACTATTTAAACATAAATTTAAAAAAAGATTGAAAGATTTGAATTCTCTTACCTCTACCAAAAAGGCTATAATTTCTATATTTATTCATAGACTTTTTCAAATAGGCATTATTCTCTTCGCTAGGATGCAAACTTTTAAAAAATGGAATAAAGTATTTTTGTTTCGATTTTTTTTCTATATTTTATGTTTTTTTTTGTCCCAGGAAATTTTTATTTTTTTTGACAAAAATCTACTTTTTCCAATTTGTTTAATTACTTTTTCATAAAACACTGTTTCTAAGTGAAAAATGTATTTCCAACATTGGTAGCCCGCAGTAACGTATCGGTCGACCTTATCGGGCATACTCGTATACTCATAAAATTGTAGTGCAAATGCTAAGGGTACCTTCGACGATAATAGTTTTTTTTAATAATATTGGATAATATTTTAAAATTGTAAATTTTACAGTATGCCACAATCTATACAAAAAGGTCTAGGACACAAACATTTTTTTTGTTGCGTAGTGTAGTTATTGTTCTATTTTTCCTTCCTTCCCCTTCTTCAACAGACAAAATGATTCCGTCACTTCACAGATTTGTTCGACGTGGTAAATTTGAACGACTTCATTTGGATAAATGTCCAACCACAATTTTATTTCATTCGATAAATTTTTGATTTGTTAAATTGTCTCTGTTTGCTGTGTCATATCTTTGTCAATAGTTTTTGTGATCTTTGTTTTTAGGCCCTACAACACACTGTGGTCTTGGGTATTGTGAGTTTGTGCATTTGTTTGTAACACCCAATAGAGGAAAAGATAGAGAAAGTTTAGTTTATTATTGGGTTAGAATATTTAATATCGACCTATGTAGTTTATTTTTGTTTGTAAGCAGTTACAAAAAGTTAAAATAAGAACTAGCTACCAATTTTGGTAAAAAAAAAATTATACATTCTGTGGGCATTTGAATTTTTGAAAAAATTTAACAAAAATATATTTTGTGTTTTACGAAATTTGTAATTGCTCTCGAACCGCTGAATCGGTTTTTGAAAGTTTACTTTGTTTTAAAGAGGGCACAATACGCCATGCTTTTAAATTTTTTTTTTGGAAAATTTTTTTAAAGAATTGTTTTACCATTTTTTTTTGAAAATACCGTTGTAGAAAAAAATGCTCCTCCTCGATTTTCTTCCAATTTCAAGCAGAATATTCGTCGCACTCTCACAAATCCAGACAAATTTTGTGAGACTCAATATTTGTAAAAGTTATGAACCGCACTGTGGTTCAGAATTAAATTTTACTGGCCAAAAGTCAAATTTTTTGTCATCGCCGATTTCTAAAATTTTAATGCCATTCAATAGCAAACATATTGAGACTAGGGTAGCCAAACAATTGGATCAAAATATTTGTTATTGTGTGTCGTTGTGTGCTGCTGAAAACAAATATTTTATGTAATTTTGAAAAAAACTTAATTTTTGTAGAAGGTAATTGTCATTTCTCGCAAACTATTATCGATAGAGGGTAAATTTTTTTGTTGTTGCGTAGGTAGGATAGTACTCTTTGAGAAATTACCAAAAGTATTACTGTATTGTTTACACGTGGTTTGTTATAACATATTTCCACAGTTACTATATTTTTGTCAAATTGGAATATTAGTGGAATGAAACTTTTAGCATCAAGAGACTACAAGAAGATTTTGGTACCAGAAGAAAGGTGAAAGTGTCCTCTTTAAGCCTATATACAGGGTGGCTGATATGTAATGCAACAAAGTAAAGCGCTATATTTTTTTAATTTTTTTTTAATTTGTTGTTCAAAAGCAAAAGAAGTCGGAAATAACATAAAATTGTAGAAACAGTTTAGATTTGGCCACCTTTGGCACGAATTATGGCCTTCAAACGGCCGACAAAGCCATCACACGTTGCACGAAAGTGGCTCTGCGGTATTTTGGCCCATTCCCGGCGAAGCGCCGTCTTGAGATGATCGATACTTTGGCATTTTTTTTTGCGAACCTTACTCTCTAAAATGCCCCAGGCGCAAAAGTCCAACGGATTGAGATCCGGAGATCTTGGTGGCCATTGTGCGGTAGAAATGAAGCGAGGAACCTCCTTTTTAAGCCATTCTTGGTTGACGCGTGCTGAGTGCGATGGTGCTGAGTCCTGTTGGAATGTCCATGGTCTGCGGCCGAAATGTTTGTCTGCCCAGGGCTTCAATACTGTCTTTAGGACATTTTCCCGATAATATTCGGCATTTATTTTGACCCCATGGTAGATGAATACGAGCGGGGAGCGACCATCGGCCGTTACGGCGACCCACACCATTACCATCGGCGGCGCTTGAGTTCTGGTGGCCAATCGAAGGTGTACATTTTCAGCTGACCTCTTTGGGAAGTAAACCCGATCATTTTGTTTGTTCATAAACTGCTCAATTTGGAATGGCTTCTCATCGGAGAAAACCAAATTCGGTAACTGGCCACTTTCGTGCAAGCGAAGCAACTCCTTGGCTCTTTCCAGTCTAACTTTTTTTTGTGCATCGGTGAGCTCTTGCACTGTTTGGAACTTCAATGGCTTTAGTCCAAGCTCATTTTTTATACCCTACACCACACTGTGGTACAGGGTATTATAACTTTGTGCATTTGTTTGTAACACCCAAAAGGAGCAGAAATAGGCCCATCGTTTATTATACCGTTCGACTCAGAATCACTTTCTGAGTTGATTTAGCCATGTCCGTCTGTCTGTCTGTGCATGTATTCTTGTAATCAAAGTACAGGTAGCAATTATAGTCCGATCTCAACGAAACTTTACACATATCTTTTTTTTTTGGCCCAAGAACGAACCCTATTGAATTTGGTTAAAATCGGTTCAGATTCAGATATAGCTCCCATATATATGTTAGCCCCGATTTGAAATGTAAGCGCTGTAAAAACTGTATTTTATATCCGATCAGTATGAAATTCGGCAGAAAGAGGTTTCCTATTATATGAATGAACACTGTTAAATTTGAAAGAAATCGGTTCAGATTTAGATATAGCCCCCATATATACGTTACCCCCGATCTGACATGTAAGCGCTGTAAAAATTTTAGTTTCTATCCGATCAGTGCGAAATTCGGCAGAAAGAGGTTTCTTATTTCACGAAGGAATACTGCCAAATTCGGAGAAAATCGGTTGAGATTTAGATATAGCCCCCATATATATGTTACCCTCGATTTGATATGTATGCGCTGTAAAAACTGTATTTTATATCCGATCAGTATGAAATTCGACAGACAGAGGTCTTTTTACATTAATCAGTATTAATGGAAAATCGGTTCAGATTTATATATAATCTCCATATATATGTTCTTCCTGATTTGGTATCAAAGAGCTATAGAAGTTTTACTTTACTTCCGACCATTAAAATTTTCCAGAAAGATGTCTCAATTTAAGAACGAATATTGCATAATTTTGCGATTATCGGTTCAGAATAAGATAATATGTTCCTACCCATTTACCAATTATTCCAAATTATTATCGCAATGACCCTTATCGCATTGCTCGGGAGGTGTAGGGTATTATATAGTCGGCCCTGTCCGACTTTCTGCCTTTCCTTACTGGTTTATTATACCCGACACCACACTGTGGTACAGGGTATTATAAGTTTGTTTCACGGCAGATGTTTGTAACACCTGAAAATAACACAGCTAGACCCACCTTAAAGTATACCGATCGACTCAGAATCACTAGCTGAGTCGATTTAAGCATGTCCGTCTGTCCATGTAAAGTTGTTCGTCGACTACAGGTCGCAATTTCACTCCGATCGTTCTGAAATTTTGCAGTTTAGAGTACTTCGCAGCTGTTAAGATCGCTATTGAATCTGGTTGAAATCGGTTCAGATTTAGATATAGCTCCCATATATATCTTTCGTCCGATGTGGCCCTTTAGTCCTATAAAAGCTGTATTTTACATCCAATCGTTTTGAAATTTAGAATGGAAGAGTTTCTGGATTCATGAACCAACATTGCCGAATTTGAAGAAAATCGGTTAAGATTTAGCTATAGCTCCTATATATTTGTTTCGTCCGATTTGGCCCTTTAGTCCTATAAAAGCTGTATTTTACATCCAATCGTTTTGAAATTTAGAATGGTAGAGTTTCTTGATCCATGAACCAACACTACCGAATTTGAAGAAAATCGGTTAAGATTTAGCTATAGCTCCCATATATATGTTTCGTCCGATTTGGCTCTTTAGATCCAATCGTTTTTATATCCTACACCACACTGTGGTACATGGTATTATTTAAGTATAAAATGTCCCAAAAGTAAATTTATGTAAACAATTTATACATGAATTACAAAATTTATATATCAGAGTTATTCAATATTACGAGAGTGGTGTAGGGTATTATATAGTCGGCCCCGCCCGACTTTAGCCTTTCCTTACTGGTTAGGTCTAGGACACAAATTTTTTTTTTGTTGCATAGTGTTATTGAAGGAAACATAAATATTTGATAAATCAAAAAGGCGTCTAAATTATTCACCAACAGATCATGAAATTCTTTTTTCAATTTTGCAACTAGCTTAAGGAGCAAATGCAGATTTGCCTGTAAATAAAATTATTCTTTAAATATTAAGGTCTGCAACATAATTTTCTATGAATCAGGCAAGCGTACTAGAGCTATCGATTTTGGTAATTTTGGTAATAACGTAAGGAGCAAAAGAGAAATGTTCATAATCATTTCCCTAATTGTCAGATTCTTGAAGGAAACATAAATATTTTATAAATCAGCAATACGCCCTCAATCATCCAACAAAATGTCAGGTAAATTCTTAACCTATAAGTTCTTGGCAATTATGGAAATAACTTAAGCAGCAAATGGAGATTTTTCACAGAAATTCGATATTTCCTTAATATGAAGTTCTTGAAGACATTCCATAAAAATACAAAATTTCTATAAATAATAGTTATTTGAGAAAATATAAAAAATATAGAAATTCTGGACATATCGATTTTTCCGAATTTCGTAGAGAATTTAAGGAGCAAGAAGAAATTTTAACGGGAATTCAATATTTTCTTAAATATAAAATGCTTGTTGTCAATATAAATGTTCTATAAATGAACAATATGCCCTATATAGTCCTCGAAAATATCATAGATATTCCAGATCTTTCAAAATGTTGCCAAATTTGAAAGAGCGTAAGGAGCAGAAGAATTTTTTTTATAAAAATCTAGCTTTTCTTTATGCCTTTAATTTTACTCCACAACTTTTACTCATCAATTAACATTCTCTTGCCCAGCTGCACTTACAATATGCACTAATTCCAATGTTGAATTCTCCGTATCCACTTCCGTGCTGAAACATTTCTCAATTTCCGATGTTGTTGCGGTGGTGAAACATAAGACGATTATAGTGGCCGCTAAAAAACTAAATCCCACAATGGTGAGAAAACTTTTGCGAGTCAATTGGAAAATCATGTTTTTGTTTGAGTTTAATTTTTCTTCTTAATTTAAACACTTTATTTTAATTTTATGCGCGTTTTTCAAAGGATCACTTTTTGCGGATTGAATTGAATTGCTGTTAATGTTTTGCGACTTTTTTTGTCAGTTTTATACACTATTTTATTTCACTTTGTGAGTACTTTGTTTACATTTTGTTCACATCACGTCTTTATAGTTTTATTAACAACCTCGAAATGAGCGCATAAAACTATTAACACTCCACTTTAAAGCGTTTTTATATGCAGTTTTTTCCAAACCGTTTTCCGAAACGTTTATTGTAGCAAAATGCAGTTGTGCAAACACGATACAGAATGCGAATGTCTGTAGCCTTTTTTGCTATAAGGTGGTCTAATATTAGAAGTGTTTTATGCGCTTAACAAAATTTTCAAAAAAAAAAAAACAAGTTTTTCAAAGAAAAAAAGTGAAAAGAATGAAGCGTTTTTGCGAAAGCGATCGGCAAATACAGTTGCAAATAATCTAATATCAAAAATAAATAAATGACAATTTCCAATATAAATAATCGTTGATTTCCAATACAAATAATTCTGGATTTACAATATAGATAACCATGGATTTCCATTATAAATAATTGTAGACTTTCAATATAATTAATCGTGGATTTCCAATATAATTATTCGTGGATTTCTAATAGAAATGAAAGTGGATTTCAATATACTCGTAAGAAACGTAGATTTCCAATGTAAACAATAGTGGATTTTCAATGTAAATAAACGTGGATTTCCTATATAAATAAATGTATACTTCCATGCAAATAATTGTGGATTTCCAATATAAATAATTGTGAATTACCAATATAAATAATTGTGGATTTCCAATACAAGTAAGTGTCGATTTCCAATACAAATAATTGTGGATTTCCAACATAAATAATTGTGGATTTCCAATACAAATAACTGTGGATTTCCAATATAAATAATAGCGGATTTCCAATAAAAATTATTGTGGATTTCTAATACAAATAATTGAGGATTTCCTAAATAAATAATCGATTTCTAATATAAATAATTGTGGATTTCCAATAAAAGAAATAACTGTTGATTTCCAATATAAATAATAGTGGATTTCCAATACCAATTATTGTGGGTTTCCAATATAAATAATTGTGGATTTCCAATATAAATAATCGTGGATCTCCAATATAAATTATTGTGAATTTGCAGTATCGTAGATTTCCAACATAAATAATGGTGGATTTCCAATATTAAATAAATCTTAATTTCCAATAAAAATAATAGAGGAGTTCCAATATAAATAACAGTGGATTCCCAATACAAATAATTGTGGATTCCCAATACAAATAATTGTGCATTTCCAATATAAATAATTGTGGATTGCTAATATAAATAATCGTGGATTTCCAATACAAATAATTGTGGATTTCCAATATAAATAACAGTGGATTTCCAATATATAATTGTGCATTTCTCATAAAAATAATTTTGGATATCTAATATAAATAATTGTGGATTTCCAATGCAAGTATTCGTGATTTCCAATGTAAATAATAGTGAATTTCCAATATAAATAATTGTGGATTTCCAATAAGGATAATCGTGGATTCAAATATAAATTATTGTGGATTTCTAATATAAATAATTGTGGATTTCCGTAGGAAGTGTTCGTGATTTCCAATGTAAATAATGGTGAATTTCCAATATAAATAAATGTGAATTTCCAATATAAATAAATGTGGATTTCCTAAATAAATAATCGATTTCCAATATAATTAATTGTGGATTTCCAATATAAGTAATTGTAGATTTCCAATACAAATAATTATAGATTTCCAATATAAATAATTGTGGATATCCAATACAAGTAAGAGTCGATTTCCAACACAAATAATTGTGGATTTCCAATATAAGTAATTTTAGATTTCCAATACAAATAATTGTAGATTTCCAAAATAAATAATTGTGGATTTCCAACATAAATAATTGTGGATTTCCAACGTAAATAATCGTGGATTCCCAATACAAATAATTGTGCATTTCCAATATAAATAATAGTGGATTTCCAATATAAATTTTTGTAGATTTCTAATTAAATAATTGTGGATTTCCAATATAAATAAGCGTGGATTTCCAATATATATAACTGTTGATTTCCAATATAAATTATTGTGAATTGGCAGTATCGTAGATTTCCAACATAAATAATGGAGGATTTCCAATATAAATAAATGTTAATTTCCTATAAAAATAATAGTGGATTTCCAATATAAATAATTGTGGATTTCAAATATATATAATTGTTGATTTCCAATATAAATAAGCATGGATATCCAATATAAATTATGGTGGATTTCCAATGAGGATAATCGTGGATTCAAATATAAATAATTGTAAATTTCCGTAGGAAGTATTCGTGATTCCCAATGGAAATAATGGTGAATTTCCAATATAAATAATTGTGGATTTCCTAAATAAATAATCGATTTCCAATATAATTAATTGTGGATTTCCAATATAAGTAATTGTAGATTTCCAATACAAATAATTAAAGATTTCCAATATAAATATGTAATTGTGGATTTCCAATACTAATAATTGTGGATTTTCAATATAAATATTCTGGATTTCCAATATAAAAATGTAAATATTAATGGAGTTCCAATATAAATAATCGTGTATTTCCAATATAAATAAACGTGGATTTCCAATATAAATATTCTGGATTTCCAATATAAATAATCGTGGATTACCAGTAAAAATGTCGACTTCTTATATAAATAATAGCAAATTTCCAAAATAATTGTTGATTTCCAATATAAATAAGCATGGATTTCCAATATAAATTATTGTGGATTTCCAATAAGGATAATCGTGGATTCAAATATAAATAATTGTGGATTTCCGTAGGAAGTATTCGTGATTTCCAATGTAAATAATGGTGAATTTCCAATATAAATAATTGTGGATTTCCTAAATAAATAATTTCCAATTTAAATAATTGTGGATTTCCTAAATAAATAATCGATTTCCAAAATAATTAATTGTGGATTTCCAATATAAGTAATTGTAGATTTCCAATGCAAATAATTGTGGATTTCCAATATAAGTAATTGTAGATTTCCAATTCAAATAATTGTGGATTTCCAATACAAATAATTGTGGATTTCCAATATAAATATTCTGGATTTCCAATATAAATAATATTCGATTTAAAATGGATTTCTAATATAATTAATTGTGGATTTCCGTAGGAAGTATTCGTGATTTCCAATGTAAATAATGGTGAATTTCCAATATAAATAATTGTGGATTTCCAAAAAAATAATCGATTTCCAAAATAATTAATTGTGGATTTACAATATAAGTAATTGTAGATTTCCAATATAAATAATCGTGTATCTCCAATATAAATAAACGTGGATTTCCAATATAAATATTCTAGATTTCCAATATAAATAATCTGGATTTCCAATATAAATAATCGTGGATTACCAGTAAAAATGTAGACTTCTTATATAAATAATAGCAAATTTCCAATATAAACAATAACGGATTTCCAATATAAATAGTCATGGATTTCCAGTATAAATAATAGTGGATTTCCCATATAAATAATTGTGGATTACAAATATCAATAATCGCGGTTTTCAAATATAAATATTCGTGGATGTCCAATATAAATAATCATGGAAATTCATTAACAGAAATTATCGTGGATTTCTAATGTAAATAATTGTTGATTTTCAACATAAATACTCGTGGATTTCAAATGTAGGTAATAGTGGATTTCCGAAATAAATAGTTGTCGGTTTCCAATATAACTAATCGTGAATTTCCAATATAAATAATCATGGATTTCAAATGTAAATTATGGTGGATTTCCAACATAAATAATCGTGGATTTCTAATGTAAGTAATCGGGGATTTTCAATATAAATAATCGTGGATTTCCAACAGAAATAATCGTGGATTTCCAATAGAAATAATCGTGGATTTCCAACAGAAATAATCGTGAATTTCCAATAGAAATAATCGTGGATTTCCAACAGAAATAATCGTGAATTTCCAATAGAAATAATCGTGGATTTCCAATAGAAATAATAGTGGATTTCCAATACAAATATTCGTGGATCTCCAGCTCATGTAATCGTGGATCTCCAGCTCATATAATTGTGGATTTCTGGTTTAATAGTCTTTGATTTCTAATAAATATAATTGATTGACATCCACAATAATTGAAGTGAAAAGTTGTAATTTTTTATACCCTACACCACACTGTGGTACAGGGTATTATAAGTTTGTTTCACGGCAGATGTTTGTAACACCTTAAAATAACACAGCTAGACCCACCTTAAAGTATACCGATCGACTCAGAATCACTAGCTGAGTCGATTTAACGATGTCCGTCCGTCCGTCCGTCCATGTAAAGTTGTTCGTCGACTACAGGTCGCAATTTCACTCCGATCGTTCTGAAATTTTGCAGTTTAAAGTATTTCGCGGCTGTTAAGATCGCTATTGAATTTGGTTGAAATCGGTTCAGATTTAGATATAGCTCCCATATCCGATCCGTCCGATTTGGCCCTTTAGTCCTATAGAAGCTGTATTTTACATCCGATCGTTTTGAAATTTAGAATGGTAGAGTTTCTTGATCCATGAACCAACATTGCCCAATTTGAAGAAAATCGGTTCAGATTTAGATATAGCTCCCATATATATCTTTCGTCCGATTTGGTCCTTTAGTCCTATAGAAGCTGTATTTTACATCCGATCGTTTTGAAATTTAGAATGGTAGAGTTTCTTGATCCATGAACCAACATTGCCGAATTTGAAGAAAATCGGTTCAGATTTAGATATAGCTCCCATATATATCTTTCGTCCGATTTGGTCCTTTAGTCCTATAGAAGCTGTATTTTACATCCGATCGTTTTGAAATTTAGAACGGTAGAGTTTCTTGATCCATGAACCAACATTGCCGAATTTGAAGAAAATCGGTTAAGATTTAGCTATAGCTCCCATATATATGTTTCGTCCGATTTGGCCCTTTAGTCCTATAGAAGCTGTATTTTACATCCGATCGTTTTGAAGTTTAGAATGGTAGAGTTTCTTGATCCATGAACCAACATTGCCGAATTTGAAGAAAATCGGTTAAGATTTAGCTATAGCTCCCATATATATGTTTCATCCGATTTGGCTTTTTAGATCCAATCGTTTTTATACCCTACACCACACTGTGGTACAGGGTATTATTTAAGTATAAAATATCCCAAAAGTAAATTTATGTAAACAATTTATACATGAATTACAAAATTTATATATCAGAGTTATTCAATATTACGAGAGTGGTGTAGGGTATTATATAGTCGGCACCGCCCGACTTTAGCCTTTCCTTACTGGTTTTAATTATACAACCAATAACCAATTTTGGAAATCCACGGTCATTCCATTGGAAATCTACGAATATGCCGATCGTAAATCTGCTATTTACATTGGAAATCTACAAATATTTCCATTATATGTAGTAAAATCCTTCTATTATTTTAAGAGTATCTAACAGCTATAAAAAGCAACTTTGTCTATTTTTATACCGTTTCGTGTCTTGTTTGGCGTTTATTTCAGATAAAATTATAAATTCGAATGTTCCACCGTGTCACCGTGTGTTTGAGTGTGTGTTAACGACAAATCGGAATTGATTTCATGGATGGAGGCTTTAATTTGAAAACGTCTGCATTCTGAGTGTTATTGATACTAAAGAAATAAAGTATTTATTAATTTTTAGAATTTCCAAGAAAATAATTAAAGCGAGATTTAAAATTCATGAAATTATGGTGGGATTTCCCAAAAGTTCCGAAAAATTGCAATTTTCTTTCTTTTTGCTATTACTAATTAAGAACTGATGTTTAGTATCAGAAGAGAAACTAGAAACTGATCTTATAAATATAATAATTTATTTATGAAATAATGGAAGAAAATTTTTCTTAATCCTAAAAATTTCAAATTTTCATTCGTTTTTTTTGGGACTAAATATAAAGTAGTATTTTTTTTTAAATACATATTTATATATTTGGAAAAAAATTATATTTTTCAAAAGGAAGTGTTATTGAAATTCGACCGCTTTTATTGTTCGTTTTATTGAGAAGAAAAAAAACCTATTCAATTTATCGAGCATTTGTCTAGTTGACGCTGGTTACGATAATTACGAAGGCTTTAATTTTACGTTTCTTATAGAGCAACGAACATTTGAAGACATGTTATATAATGTAAATCCCCCCTAGCGATTATGTACGGCGGAAACCAGTTCATTGTATGTACTTTACAAAACTTATAAAGACCGAAAATATTTCAATTCCTTCACATGTCTTCTGAGTTGTACAGGTATTGAATTAAAATTTAGTGATTTTCCAAAAGTTTATTCTGCAGATAACCCATGTAACAAAACTGAAATTTGCCCCAAAATAGAGAGTGTTGGAAACATGCGATCATTTCCTTAAATTATTTTTATTGGAAATCCACAATCATTTCTATAGGGAACCAAAGATTTAATTGAATTTTTATTGAATTTTATTGAATATTTTTGATATTTTTAATTGAAAATCCATGGTTATTACTTCTCTTGGAAATCCAACATTATTTCTATTGGAAATCCACGATTATTCTTATTGAAATCGTCAATTATATCTGTTGGAAATCATGTGGAGATCGACGAATTTTTATATTGGAAATTCACTATTATAAATATTTGAAATCTACAATTATTTCTATTGGAAATCCACAATTATTGCAATAGGAAACCTAAGATTATTTTTATTGAAAATCCACTTTAATTATTTCTGTTGGAAATCCATGATTATTCTTGTTGAAATCGTCAATTATATCTTTTCGAAATCATGTGGAAATCGACGTTTATTTATATTGGAAATCCACTATTATAAATATTAGAAATCTACAATTATTTCAATTAAAAATTCACAATTATTGCAAAGGAAACCTAAGATTATTTTTACTCAAAATCCACTGTTATTATTTCTGTTGGAAATCAATCATTATTTCTATTGGAAAACCACTATCATAAATATTTGAAATCTATAATTATTTCTATTGGAAATTATTATTTCTATTGGAACTCCATGATTATTCTTATTGAAATCGTCAATTATATCTGTTGGAAATCAGGTGGAGATTGACGATTATCTTTATTGGAAATCCACTATTACAACTGTTATTTCTGCTGGAAATCAAACATTATTCTATTGGAAATCCACTATTATAAATATTTTAAATCTATAATTATTTCTATTGGAAATCCATAATTATTGCAATAGGAAACCTAAGATTATTTTTATTGAAATCCACTGTTTTTATTTCTGTTGGAAATCCAAGACTATTTCTACTGGAAACCCACGATTATTCTTATTGAAATCGTCAATTATATTGGAAATCCATTATTATAAATATTTGAAATCTACAAGTATTTGTATTGGAAATCCACAATTATTGCCAGAGGAAGAATATTTTTATTGAAAATCCACTGTTATTATTTCTGTTGGAAATCAATCATTATTTCTATTGGAAAACCACTATTATATATATTTGAAATCTATAATTATTTCTATTGAAATTCCACAATTATTTCTATCGCCAGTTATATCTGTTGGAAATCGACGATTATTTATATTGGAAATCCACTATTCTAAATATTTGAAATCTATAATTATTTCTATTGGAAATCCACAATTATTGCAATATGAAACCTAAGATTATTTTTATTGAAATCCACTGTTTTTATTTCTGTTGGAAATCAAACATTATTTCTATTGGAAATCCACTATTATAAATATTTGAATATTTAAATCCACAATTATTTCTATAGGAAACTTAAGATTATTTCTGTTGGAAATCCAAGATTATTTCTATTCGAAATAAACGATTATTCTTATTGAAATCGTCAATTATATCTGTTGAAAATCAGGTGGAGATCGACGATTATTTATATTGGAAATGCATTATTATAAATATTTGAATTTTACAATTACTCGTTTTTCTATTTGAAATCCACAATTATTGTCAGAGGAACCATAAGATTATTTTTATTAAAAATCCGCTGTTATTATTTCTGTTGGACATCAGACATTATTTCTATTGGAAATCCACTATTATAAATATTTGAAATCTATAATTATTTTTATTGGAAATCCACAATTATTTCTATAGGAAGCCTAAGATTATTTTTATTGAAAATCCACTGTTTTTATTTCTGTTGGAAATCCAAGATTATTTTATTGGATATCCAGTAGAAATAATCTTGGATCTACTGGAAATTATTCTTATTGAAATCGTCAGTTATATCTATTGGAAATCATGTGGAAATCGACGATTATTTATATTGGAAATCCACTATTCTAAATATTTGAAATCTATAATTATTTCTATTGGAAATCCACAATTATTGCAATATGAAACCTAAGATTATTTTTATTGAAATCCACTGTTTTTATTTCTGTTGGAAATCCAAGACTAATTCTACAGGAAATCCACGATTATTCTTATTGAAATCATGTGGAGATCGACGATTATTTCTATTGGAAATCCACTATTATAAATATTTGAATATTTAAATCCACAATTATTTCTATAGGAAACTTAAGATTATTTCTGTTGGAAATCCAAGATTATTTCTATTCGAAATAAACGATTATTCTTATTGAAATCGTCAATTATATCTGTTGGAAATCAGGTGGAGATCGACGATTATTTATATTGGATATTCATTATTATAAATATTTGAAATTTACAATTACTCGTATTTCTATTGGAAATCCACAATTATTGTCAGAGGAACCACCATAAGATTATTTTTATAGAAAATCCACTGTTATTATTTCTGTTGGACATCAGACATTATTTCTATTGGAAATCCACTATTATATATATTTGAAATCTATAATTATTTCTATTGGAAATCCACAATTATTGCAATATGAAACCTAAGATTATTTTTATTGAAATCCACTGTTTTTATTTCTGTTGGAAATCCAAGACTATTTCTACTGGAAATCCACGATTATTCTTATTGAAATCATGTGGAGATCGACGATTATTTCTTTTGGAAATCCACTATTATAAATATTTGAAATCTATAATTATTTTTATTGTAAATCCACAATTATTTCTATAGGAAGCCTAAGATTATTTTTTAATTGAAAATCCACTGTTTTTATTTCTGTTGGAAATCCAAGATTATTTCTATTGGATATCCAGTAGAAATAATCTTGGATCTACTGGAAATTATTCTTATTGAAATCGTCAGTTATATCTGTTGGAAATCATGTGGAAATCGACGATTATATATATTGGAAATCCAATATTCTAAATATTTGAAATCTATAATTATTTCTATTGGAAATCCACAATTATTGCAATATGAAACCTAAGATTATTTTTATTGAAATCCTCTGTTTTTATTTCTGTTGGAAATCCAAGACTAATTCTACAGGAAATCCACGATTATTCTTATTGAAATTATGTGGAGATCGACGATTATTTATATTGGAAATCCAATATTTGAAATCTATAATTATTTTTATTGAAAATCCACAATTATTTCTATAGGAAGCCTAATATTATTTTTATTGAAAATCCACGGTTATTATTTCTACTGGAAATCCAAGATTATTTCTATTGGAAATCCACGATTATTCTTATTGAAATCGTTAATTATATCTGTTGGAAATCATGTGGAGATCAACAATCGTTTTTTTTTTCTTGGAAATCCACTGTTATAAATATGTATTAAAATCTACAATTATTTCTATTGGAAATCCACAATTATTGCAATATGAAACCTAAGATTATTTTTATTGAAATCCACTGTTTTTACTTCTGTTGGAAATCCAAGACTATTTCTACTGGAAATCCACGATTATTCTTATTGAAATCGTCGATTATATCTGTTGGAAATCATGTGTAGATCGACGATTAATTTTATTGGAAATCTATTATTATAAATATTTGAAATCTACAATTATTTCTATGGGAAATCCACAATTATTTTTATAGGAAACCCAAGATTATTTTTATTGAAAATCCACTGTTGTTATTTCTGTTGGAAATCCAAGATTATTTCTATTGGACATCCACGTTTATCTATTGAAAATCAACGATTACATATATTGAAAATACACGTTTATTTACTTTTTCTAGGAAATCCACGATTATTCTTTTTGAAAATGCTCAATTATTTTTATTGGAAATCTTGGAATATTTTTATTGCAAACCTATGGTTGTTATTTCTATT
This sequence comes from Eudasyphora cyanicolor, assembly GCA_963930755.1. Lineage (NCBI taxonomy): Eukaryota > Metazoa > Arthropoda > Insecta > Diptera > Muscidae > Eudasyphora > Eudasyphora cyanicolor. The sequence goes on along the minus strand of OZ005735.1, from coordinate 38,469,592 downwards.
CGAAATTAACAATTATTTCTTTTGGAAACCCACGAGTATTTCTACCGGAAATATTGTATTGGAAACCATTATTTATAATACAAATTCAGAATTGTTTATATTGGAAATCCACGATTATTCTTAATGAACAATTACTATTAAGATTATTTATATTGAAAATCCACTAGTATTTATATTTTAAATCCCCTATAATTTATATTAAAATTCCACTATTTTTTATATTGGAAACTCAAAACTATTTATATCGAAAATCCGCGACTGTTTTTATTGAAAATCGACGTTTATTTATATTGGAAATCAATCGGATATTATTTAAATTGGAAATAGGATATATTCTATATTGGAAATCGAGGATAATTTATACTGGAAATAGAGAATAGTTTTTAATGAAAATCGAGGATAATTTATATTTGAAATCGAGGATAATTTATACTGGAAATGGAGAATAGTTTTTATTGAAAATCGAGGATAATTTACAATGGAAATCTAGGATAATCTATATTGGAAATCGAAGATAATTTATATTGGAAATCTAGAAGATTTTATTGTGGAAATCGAGGATAACTTATATATTAAATCGAGCATAATTTATACTGGAAATGGAAATCGAGAGTAATTTATATCGGAAATCGAGGATAATTTATATTGGAAATCGAGGATAATTTATAATGGACATCAAGGATAATTTATATTTGAAATCGAGGATAGTTTATACTGGAAATGGAGAATAGTTTTTATTGAAAATCGAGGATAATTTATATTTGAAATTGACATTTGAAATCGAGGCTAATTTTTACTGGAAATAGAGAATAGTTTTTATTAGAAATCGAAAATAATTTATATTTGAAATCGAGTTTGAAATACTATTAGAATAAACAATTATATCTATTGAAAATATACGATTATTTCTATTGAACTTATACGATTGTTTTATAAGAATTTCTCGGTTCTTTATGTGGGAAATTCACAATTGATTTTTATGTAAATCTATGACTATTTGCTTTGGATATCCACTATTATTCAGATTGCAAATTCAAGATTATTTCCATTTGAATTCAACTATTATCCACGATTATTTTGATTAGAATCGCGCGATTGTCTTTATTGGAAGTCCACAATTATTTCTTTTGAAAATCCACCGTTATTTCTATTGAAAAACTACGATTATTTCTTATGAAAATCTATAATTATTTCTATTGGAAATTCGCATTTTTTTCAGTTGGGACTCAATGAATAATTCTATTGGAAATCTACGATTATTTCTATTGGAAATCCAAAACTAGTTCTGTTGAAAAATAATACTGGAAATAGTCACGTATTTCTATTACAAAACCGCAATAATTTGACTAAAACCTATGATTATTTCTACTGGACTCTTTATGTTGCAATCCACGACTATTTCTATTGAAAATTCATGATCTACAATTGTTTGTATTGCAAATTTATTCTATTGGATCCACGATAATTTCTTTTTGTAACTAACGATTATTTGCTTGGGTAATCCTCGATTATTTTGATTGGAAAATCCACAATTATCTCTGTTGCAGATCATCGATTATATCATTCGGAAATCTACGACAATTTCTATTATTTCTATTATTTCTATTGGAAATCCGAGATTATTTCTAATGGAACTTCATGACTATTTATATTGGAAATTCGACGATTATTTATATTGGATTATTTCTTTTGGAAATCTATCAGTTGTTTATTGAAAAACGAAACGAATTTCTAATATTTCTAATACTATATATTTTTTATTCCTCTAATTTTAAATTGTTTCTTTGTTAATGATTGATTTCATTTAAATAAATGTTGAGTTGTTTTTAATTCGAAAAGTGGTTCTCACCAATCCAATTGCCAGATGCAATTCCAATGTTGTTTCCGTAAATACTCGAATTAGTTTATACAAATTGGCATATTTTAAGTCGAATGTAATAAATCTAAAGAATTGCATCATATATAGTGAATTTAGATCATAAATTCAAATGGGCGGTGTATTGTGTTACACATTTAGTTGGAGACACTTCCAAATTCACGACAATATATTTTTCCTGGGAGCGCACAGTACGATGACGTGCTCAGAATGGAGGACGTGGGTTCGATCCCCACACGAAATTATGTTCTGTCACTGTGAAATATAGTAATAATATAGTTACTTTTTGATTACCTTGAATTTAGAAATTATTGTTAAAAAATGTATATAATAGAAATAATATTAAAAATAATTATTAAAAAATTGTTTTTATTACGAAATTTCTGAATCAAAATTTTAATTTTGTATTATTGTTTAAAAAATTATATAGCCAACTAAAAAAGGATGAAATGAATAAACAATTTTTCAAAAAAGTGTGTCTCTTTTCTGGATAAAGTATCAACAGTGACACTTTTCCTAGAGAAAAATTATAACTAGTGACTCTTTTCCGAGCGACAAGTATCACCAGTGACATTTTCCCTGGAGAGACACCGGTGACACTTTATAGGGAAAAATATCACCAATGACAGTTTAACTAGAAAAATGAGTAAACCGTGACACTTTTTCCAGAGAGAACTATAAACAGTGATACTTTTCCTAGAGAAAAGTATTACTTGTGACACTTTTTCTAGAGACAAGTATTACCAGTGACACTTTCTCTATAGAAAAGTATAACTAGTAACACATTTCTTAGAGAAAAGTGTAACACTTTATAGAGAAAAATATCACATATAACAGTTTAACTAGAAAAATTAATAACCAGTGACATTTTTCCTGGATAAAGGTATCACCGATGACACTTTTCGTAGAGAAAACTATTTCCAGAGACCGTGGGGAAAAAGTGTCACTGGTTGTACTTTCTCTAGGTAAACTGTCACTGGTGATATTTTTCTTTAGAAAGGGTCTCTGATGGAGAAAAGTATGAGTTGTGATATACATATATCCAACAGCAAACTATCACCATTGACACGTTTCCCACTTAAAAACAATAACTGTGGCACTTTTCCTAGAGAAAAGAATCACCAGTGACACTTATTCCAGAGAAAGGTATTATAAAAGATTTAGCATTTCATATCAGTGGGGGAATTAGTCGTACCAGAAGTGATGGGCCAAAGTGGCCCATCTTCCAACTTATGCTAGGATGAAGTGGAAAAAATTGTTTAAATAATAGTTGCATCAACCAATTCATTATAAATATTTGTTGATATGTATCTATCTATGGCTAAGTTAAATAAATTTCAGCGTCTCGCCGATTTTTTCTTTTAGTTTAACTACGATTTCTTTTTTCAAAAATAATACAGAATTTTGAATCTTCGCATTGGACATATTTCTTAGTTTATAAAAAAATTCTCACTAAATATATATCCATTTTTAGGACTTCTTCACACAAAAAACTTTTGAATAATAGAGCACAATAGTGCATGCTATAGCGTACAAAAAATGAATGCCAGCCGGAGAAAAAATGTTATGAAAATGTACTCGTAATTATGTGAAATTACATTCAATTGTAGTAATAATAAAACACAATAGAACAATTGCTGCATTTGCTTAGTAACTACTAAAAGAGTTCTTATACCACAAATTATATTCGTTAGCTCCTTAGTATAAGTTGTATATAAGACTGCTTCTTTTTGGAAATCTATGGCTGTATTAATATTTTGCTAACCTACAGTCGCACATTGTACGGAGTGTTAAAATTCTTCTTAATTTCTCTGTAAATCGATATACTCGTATGCTTTTGTAAAACCTAAAACCAGTGGCCACTTAGTTACAGCACCACCTTGATCTTGATGTCAATATTACTTGCTTAGCCAATTTCATGAAACTGATTCTTATACAAAGTGGAGCGATTTGAACAGTTATAATTTGAAAAACCAGATTTTTACATTGAACTTTATGTTAATTAACAGCGTTAGTTCTTGTCGTGGAAATTGTGTTTATGACTTAAATAATATCCGGTGTAGAATGCAGAGTTTAACCGGTTTATCGTTTTTTTTTTATCAAAAGTTTATTCAAAATGTTTTCCATTTATTTTGTCATATGTCAAGTGAAACATTTAAATATCTGTCAACAATTGCCAATGTGCGTCAATTTATCAGCTTCCGATATTTTAAGTGAAAAGCTGTACTAAACAATATCGATAATTTATTTCATTTGGTGTGTAGGACAAACAATATAACTTAATGAAACGTTTAAAAATACATTTCTCGCTTAATTTATACTAATGGCAATTTTAAAGGTACATAACTATACGAGTAATATAATACATATAATTAGAAAGAAACCTGAGAAAATGCAATTTTAATTTATAACGGAATATTTAGTTGTAGGGTACGGATTTCAATGTGCTATAAAAAATTTGAAATCTTAAAAAGGCTAGAAATATGAAAAATTGTGACTTTATCAAGAGATCAATAAGATTTGCAAAAATGCCAATGACTGTCTGTAATAGGTCAATGACCATTGGAAATAGGTGATAATACAATTGACAAGAGGTCAATGACCATTGACAGTTGGTCAACGACCATTGACAATAGGTTAATGATCATTGAAAATAGGTCAATGACCATTGAAAATAGTTCAATGACCATTGACAATAGGTCAAGGACAATTGACAATAGGTCAATGACCATTGAAAATAGGTCATCTGGCCATTGAAAATAGGTCAATGTCCATTGAAAATAGGTCATCTGGCCATTGCAGTTAGTTCAATAGCGGTTGACAATAGGTCAATGACTATTGACAACAAGTCAACGACCATTGACAATAACTCAAAGACCATTGACAATAAGCCAATGACCATTGACAATAAGTCAATGACCATTGACAATAAGTCAATGACCATTGACACAATAAGTCAATGACCATTGACAATAAGTCAATGACCATTGACAATAAGTCAATGGCCATTGACAATAAGTCAATGACCATTGACAGTAAGTCAATGACCATTGACAATAAGTCAATGACCATCGACAATAAGTCAACGACCATTAACAATAACTCAAGGACCATTGACAATAAGTCAATGACCATTGACAATAAGTCAATGACCATTGACAATAAGTCAATGACCATTGACAATAAGTCAATGACCATTGACAATAAGTCAATGACCATTAATAATAGGTCATCTGGCCATTGCAATTAGTTCAATAGTCAATGACCATTGACAATAGGTTAATGACCATTGACAATAGGTCAATGACCATTGACAATAGGTCAATGACCATTGACAATAGGTCAATGACCATTGACAATAGGTCAATGACCATTGACAATAGGTCAATGACCATTGACAATAGGTCAATGACCATTGACAATAGGTCAATGACCATTGACAATAGGTCAATGACCATTGACAATAGGTCAATGACCATTGACAATAGATCAATGACCATTGACAATAGATCAATGACCATTGACAATAGGTCAATGACCATTGACAATAGGTCAATGACCATTGACAATAGGTCAATGACCATTGACAATAGGTCAATGACCATTGACAATAGGTCAATGACCATTGACAATAGGTCAATGACCATTGACAATAGGTCAATGACCATTGACAATAGGTCAATGACCATTGACAATAGGTCAATGACCATTGACAATAGGTCAATGACCATTGACAATAGGTCAATGACATTAGGTTAATAACCATTGACAATAGGTCAATGACCATTGACAATAGGTCAATGACATTTGACAATAGGTCAATGACATTTGACAATAGGTCAATGACCATTGAACTTTTATCAATGGTAATTGAGTTATTGTCAATGGTCGTTGACTTTATGTCAATGGTTATTGACTATTGAACTAATTGCAATGGCCAGATGACCTATTATCAATGGTCATTGACCTATTGTCAATGGTCATTGACCTATTGTCAATGGCCATTGACCTATTCTTAATGGTCATTGACCTATTGTCAATGGTCAATAACCTATTGTCAATGGTCATTGACCTATTGTCAATGGTCATTAACCTATTGTCAACGGTCATTGATCTTTTGTCAATGTTCATTGAACTATTGTCAATGGTCATTGACCTATTGTCAATGGAAATTGACCTATAGACAATTAGGTCACTGAAAAGTTGACAATAGGTCATTGACCATTGACAATAGATCACTTACCATTGACAATAGGTCACTTACCATTGACAACAGTTGACAATAGGTCAATGACCATTGACAATAGGTCAATGACCATTGACAGTAGGTCAATGACCATTGACAATAGGTCAATGACCATTGACAATAGGTCAATGACCACTGACAATATGTCAATGACCATTGACAATAGGTCAATGACCATTGACAATAGGTCAATGACCATTGACAATAGGTCAATGACCATTGACTATAGGTCAATGACCATTGACAATAGGTCAATGACCATTGACAATAGGTCAATGACCATTGACAATAGGTCAATGACCATTGACAATAGGTCAATGACCATTGACAATAGGTCAATGACCATTGACAATAGGTCAATGACCATTGACAATAGGTCAATGACCATTGACAATAGGTCAATGACCATTGACAATAAGCCAATGACCATTGACAAAAGTTCAATGGTCATTGAGCCTTTGTTAATGGTAATTGACCTATTGTCAATGGTCATTGAACCCTTGTCAATGGTAATTGACCTATTGTCAATGGTCATTGACCTATTGTCAATGGTCATTGACCTATTGTCAATTGTCATTGACCAATTGTCAATGGTCATTGACATATTGTCAATACGTCATTGACCTATCATTGACTATTAGTCATTGACCTATTGTTAACGGTCATATATAAAAATGACATTGACCTAGTCTCAATCTACACTGAACTATTGTCAATGGTATGTAATGTCAATTGTCATTGACCTATTGTCAATCGTCATTGACTTATTGTCAATGGTCATCGACCTATTGTCAAAGGTCATTGACGTATTGTCAATAGTCATTGACCTATTGTCAATTGTCAATGAACTGTTGTCAATGTTCATTGACCTATTTTCAATGGTCATGAACCTATTGTCAATGGTCATTGACCTATTGTCAATGGTCATTGACCTATTGTCAATGGTCATTGACCTATTGTCAATGGTCATTGACCTAGTGTCAAATGTGCAATTGGCACTGACTTATAAGTTATTGACAATAGGTCAATGATCATTGACAATAGGTCAAAGATCATAGACAAAAATTCAATGAGCATTGACAATAAATCAATTATCACTAAATAATCCATGACTATTGAATATAGATATGTAAATGATTGTTAAAATTAATTTACCAATGATCATTCCGTTTATGGCAACGATGATATATAGGTACATTTATTAACCTGTTTACCGTATATAAATCCGTTCCCTATCCATTTCGCTATATCACAATGTTATTAATTGTAAAAAATAAGCCAACAGAAAAAACACACAGAGGGGCTCGTTTTAAACGTCAACTGCAACACCAACAACAAAACAAGCTGAAAAAATTACAACTCCAACAACTAAAAATACAGCATAATTACTATAATCACGTGTTAGTTTGCTTTTTGTTTTAACACACCAACAACAAACGACGACGGCAAACAAAAAACCTGTAAATTGCTAGTTGTGAAAAAATGGAGAGCGAAAAAATAGTTGTTCCTAACAAATGCATTGTTTAACAATTAATCAGTTTGTTAACTGTGAAGTATTCTTATGGCAACAGCAACAACTGCTGTTGACTTAGTGGGGCGGTTAGTTGGTCGGTTGGTTGGCTCTTTTTTTTTGAGCTGCCGGCAAATTGGCAGTCGATCAAATAATCAAGTGGCTCTCCTGGCATGATGGTGGCCATTTATGCGTACCATTGCTTGAGTTTATGTTTTTTTTTTTTCGTTCGAACTTTGGCTGTGGTCTAGAAGCATTTGAAGTTGATTACCCTGTACAAGTTTATTTGCCACAAAGGAGAATATTTTGAGGCTATTATTGCGAGCATTACTGGCACATTGTAGTAGTATGTGGAGGTTATGGAGTGCATGACACCGCTAACGTTTTTGTGGGGTTTTCTTCTCATGGAAAACTCCATGCGAGAGAAACTATGGATGGATGTAAAAGTATCCATAAATAAGCTTTGCAAAGAAATTTACATAAAACAATATAGTTTTACCGAGTTTAAATTGTAATGTTTTACAAAAAAGGCTATCATATACATATATTCAATATTTTTTACATTCAGTTAATTAAAAAATCCGAAATATATGTCGTAATGCTGTTTTGATTTATTATTTCCCAGCTCAATGTCCTTATGGGGCCTTACCCTGGAGACTTCTACACAGGGTTCAATCGATCATTAAAACCTATTGAATTTCTAGCAATTGTTTATTTTTATCCCCTCACCTTAGAGAGGAGGGTATATATCATTTGCTACGAGTCAAAAGTTTAACACATCGAAGGAGCGACCTAAGTATGTTCGGCGGAAATCCGTTTTGGGTAATGTTAAGTCATTTGAGCAATGTCCGTCCGTCCGTCTGTCTGTCTGCTGGCTGGTGCGCACGATAACTCTCAAAAGGAGTAGCCTGTTAACTTTAAATTTGATATGCGTCAATATTTGTCTCTATCTCCGGCTAAGTTCTAAGATGGACCATATTGGTCCACTACTTCAAGTACCTCCCCCACAAAGGCTTAAAATTTATTGAAAAATTGATTGATTGATTACACTATGCAAAAAAATTTTGTCCAAGGGATGTGGATAACAGTTTCTAGTGCAATTAGGAGTCACAAACACGAAAAAAATATTAAAAAAAATTTTTATGGTAATTTTTTTTTAAATTCCTGCTTTCATGGAATGTGCATTCAGTATTTGGACCATATCGCTGTCACGTAGAATCGTTGGTTTAAAAACACTCGTCAAAAATATAAGAAAAAATGATTTTTTTTAAATAACACTAGTTCTTAGAAAAAAACATAAAAAATCGAAAAAATTATTTTATCACATTTTAAAGAGCCAGCATGCTAACGAAGAAAACACTGTCTATTTGAAAAAATCTATGGATAAATGTAAAAGCTATGAGCCATTTTGAAAATGTTAGGGAAATTCAAAAAAATCTTGTTTCATATTTTTTCGTTTTTAAATGATGTTTGTTTGCTTATATTAAATTCGCCATATGTGAGAGAGACATATAAGAGACATTGCACTTGCATTTTATTTTATGAGGATTGATGTCAGACATTATAAAATTATAGAGAGGACGAGGTTTTATTGCCGTTCGTAACCCTCCATAAAACATGATATGCAATGTGAGAGCTATATTGGATGAGATCCGTACAGGTAGAGGGTCATTCAACAATATTTGTGTTTTTTTATTTATGAGGTTTTCATTCAATTGCGCCTTTTAGGGGCATGGACATCCCAGTCGCATATACAGGTAGTAAAATTATATGTACGCAATACAAAGTAGTACGCGGCAGTCTTGAAAATATTGGGTTTCTACGTTCGAAGCAAACTATATGTCAGCTACAGGTACTGCAACTTATGAACCTTAAACCCGGAATTTATGAATGAAATTTCTTAATAATGAATTAGTGTAATTCAGCGCCTTAAAGAGATAAGTCGATTTTCTGAAGAATATTACAAAGATATATTTCGAAGTATGAGTAAAAGGCAAAGAACTTTTCAATGTGTAAATGATCCCGACAATTTCTGCTACATCTGCGGAAAATATATAATTAAAAACATTGAAGTGCGTTTAGTAAAATAATAGAAGAAATATATGAGTAATATTTTGGTATACGAGTTAAAAATATGAACGTACCGTTGACACCTAGTATTCTGTGTAATTCGTGTCATGTAAATCTTACTCGATGGACTAGTGGAAGAATGCGGTAAGTACTTTAAAATTAATGTATTACAATGTTTTGTGAAATAAAACGTTTTAATTTCAGACTTCACGTGCAATTTGGAATGCCAATGATTTGGAGACAACCATTCATTCACGATACGGACTGCTATTTTTATCTAAGTTAATACATTGGAGTAGGAAGTGTCCAAGTATAGCTAACAGCCTAATAACGGAAACATCATCGAGTTCAACTCTGAGCGATTCAAGTTTGAGTCAGAAGTCACCGCTTTTAACTCAGTTTCAACTCATTGATCTAGTGAGAGATTTAGAACTGTAAAAAGATAAGGCAAAACTACTTGCATCTCGGATGAAACAGTACAATATTTTGGCCCCAGATGTTAACATATCATATTATAGAGCCCGTGATATACTTTACAGACAATTTTATACAACTGTGGATAACAGATGCTTTTGCAAGGAAATTACTGCATTGTTCGAGGAACTTAATCAAACATACAATTCAAAGGACTGGCTGTTATTTGTTCACAGCAGTAAAGAAAGTTTGAAAGCAGTACTTTTACACAACGGAAATCAGAAACCGTGGATTCCCATTGCGGTCAACACTAAGGAATCATACGAAACAATGGCTAAATTGATAAAATACATAAAATATGAACATGACTGGAAAATGTTGAAGTCCATCGAGCGGCGTTACCAAGGTAACTGGGATGAAAGAATGATGGGAGATTATATTTGGTTCCTCATTACAGAACCCGATTCCGAAATCTACAAACGTCAACAAAGAACTCACAATTACTTCTAATGAAACTTGTACATGTAAATAAACTCAAATATACATAATATAAATAAAAGTAACAAATAAAATCGCTATTTAAACTGAAATTAAAATAAACATTTTTTGAAATTCTCTTACCTCTACCAGAAGGGCTATAATTTCTACATTCATCCATATATTTTTTGAAATAGGCATTATTTTCTTCGCAAGGATGCAAACATTTAAAAAATAAAATAAAATATTTTGTTTTCGATTTTTTTCTATTTTTTATGTTTTTTCGGCCCAGGATTTTTGTTTTTTTTTGTTGAAAAAAATCTACTTTTTCCAGTTTGTTTAATGACTGTTACTAAACCACTGTTTCTAAGTCAAATAGGTATTTCCAACATTGGTGGCCCACATTAATAGCTTCAATTTAACGTATAAGTCGACCTTATCCAAAAATTACTGTGCAAATACTAAGGGTACCTTCGACGATAATAGTATTTTTAAAAAATAAAATTTAAAAATAAAAAATTTATCCATAAAAAAATCCATAAATTGCATCTCCGATACAAATGGACCATTTTGCACCAACAGTTAACAGCTTATAACTTTGATACCAGTATATTAAAGTCACTAATGCAATTTAAACTGATAATAATTTAATTAAAACAAAAAAAAAATAAATACATTTACGAATATTTTTAGGGACTCAAGGTGAGAGGATTCATAAGTCAGTTTACCTGACTGAACATTCTTACTTGTTTCATGATGTTATCGGACTTTGACAACTAACGACATTCAAAGTTTTGAAAGAAAATTATTAATAGCCCCTAAAAATGGGACAGTGGTTATTAAAAATAAGTAAATTTATGAAAATATGTCAATGACCTTTGATATAATGTATAATACATTTAAAATGGGTCAATGACGTTTGACAATAATTCAAAGTCCATTGACAGTAGCTGAAAGATCATTGACAATACGTCAATCATCTTTAAGAATAGTTCAATGACCATTAATAACAATGACAATCGAAAATAGATCAATTAGCATTGATATATGGTCAATGACCATTTGTCATTTACACATTGTCAATGGTCATTGACCAATTGTCAATGCTAATTGATCTATTGACAATGTGTAAATGACAAATGGTCATTGACCATATATCAATGCTAATTGATCTATTTTCGATTGTCATTGTTATTAATGGTCATTGAACTATTCTTAAAGATGATTGACGTATTTTCAATGATCATTGACCTGTTGTCAATGATCATTGACCTATTGTCAATGGTCATTGACCTATTGTCAATGGTCATTGACCTATTGTCAATGGTCATTGACCTATTGTCAATGGTCATTGACCTATTGTCAATGGTCATTGACCTATTGTCAATGGTCATTGACCTATTGTCAATGGTCATTGACCTATTGTCAATGGTCATTGACCTATTGTCAATGGTCATTGGCCTATTGTCAATGGTCATTGGCCTATTGTCAATGGTCAATGACCTATTGTCAATGGCCATTGACCTATTGTCAATGGTCATTGACCTATTGTCAATGGTCATTGACCGATTGTCAATGGTCATTGACCTATTGCCAATGGTCATTGACCGATTGTCAATGGTCATTGACCTATTGTCAATGGTCATTGACCTCTTGTCAATGGTCATTGACCTATTGTCAATGATCATTGACGTATTGTCACTGGTCATTGACTTATTGTCAGGTCAATGACCATTGACAATAGGTCAATGACCAGTGACAATAGGTCAATGATCATTGACAATAGGTCAATGACCATTGACAAGAGGTCAATGACCATTGACAATAGGTCAATTACCATTGACAATCGGTCAATGACCATTGACAATAGGTCAATGACCATTGACAATAGGTCAATGACCATTGACAATAGGTCAATGACCATTGACAATAGGTCAATGGCCATTGACAATTGGTCATTGACCATTGACAATAGGCCAATGACCATTGACAATAGGTCAATGTCCATTGACAATAGGTCAATGACCATTGACAATAGGTCAATGACCACTGACAATAGGTCAATGACCATTGACAATAGGTCAATGACAATTGACAATAGGTTAATGACCATTGATAATAGGTTAATGACCATTGACAATAAGTCAATGACAATTGACAATAAGTCAATGACAATTGACAGTAGGTCAATGACAATTGACAATAGGTCAATGACCACTGACAATAGGTCAATGACCATTGACAATAGGTCAATGACCATTGACAATAGGTCAATGACCATTGACAATAGGTCAATGACCACTAACAATAGGTCAATGACATTGACAATAGGTTAATGACCATTGCCAATAGGTCAATGGCCTTTGACAATAGGTCAATGACCATTGACAATAGGCCAATGACCATTGACAATAGGTCAATGACCATTGACAATAGGTCAATGACCACTAACAATAGGTCAATGACATTGACAATAGGTTAATGACCATTGCCAATAGGTCAATGGCCTTTGACAATAGGTCAATGACCATTGACAATAGCTCAATGATCATTGACAATAGGTCACTGACCACTGACAATAGGTCAATGACCATTGACAATAGGCCAATGACCATTGACAATAGGTCAATGACCATTGACAATAGGTCAATGACCATTGACAATAGGTCAATGACCATTGACAATAGGTCAATGACCATTGACAATAGGTCAATGACCATTGACAATATTTCAATGGCCGCTGACAATAGGTCAATGACCAGTGACAATAGGTCAATGATCATTGACAATAGGTCCATGACCATTGACAAGAGGTCAATGACCATTGACAATAGGTCAATGACCATTGACAATCGGTCAATGACCATTGACAATAGGTCAATGACCATTGACAATCGGTCAATGAACATTGACAATAGGTCAATGACCATTGACAATCGGTCAATGACCATTGACAATAGGTCAATGACCATTGACAATAGGTCAATGACCATTGACAATAGGTCAATGATCATTGACAACAGGTCAATGATCATTGACAATACGTCAATCATCTTTAAGAATAGTTCAATGACCATTAATAACAATGACAATCGAAAATAGATCAATTAGCATTGACAATGGTCATTGACCTATTGTCAATGGTCATTGACCTATTGTCAATGGTCATTGACCTATTGTCAATGGTCATTGACCTATTGTCAATGGTCATTGACCTATTGTCAATGGTCATTGACCTATTGTCAATGGTCATTGACCTATTGTCAGTGGTCAGTGACCTATTGTCAATGATCATTGAGCTATTGTCAATGGTCATTGACCTATTGTCAAAGGCCATTGACCTATTGGCAATGGTCATTAACCTATTGTCAATGTCATTGACCTATTGTTAGTGGTCATTGACCTATTGTCAATGGTCATTGACCTATTGTCAATGGTCATTGGCCTATTGTCAATGGTCATTGACCTATTGTCAGTGGTCATTGACCTATTGTCAATTGTCATTGACCTACTGTCAATTGTCATTGACTTATTGTCAATTGTCATTGACTTATTGTCAATGGTCATTAACCTATTATCAATGGTCATTAACCTATTGTCAATTGTCATTGACCTATTGTCAATGGTCATTGACCTATTGTCAGTGGTCATTGACCTATTGTCAATGGTCATTGACCTATTGTCAATGGTCATTGACCTATTGTCAATGGTCATTTACCTATTGTCAGTGGTCAGTGACCTATTGTCAATGGTCATTGACCTATTGTCAGTGGTCATCGACATGATTGTTGACCTATTGTCCATGAACATTTACTTATAGTTAATGGTAATTTAACTATTGTCAAAGGTCATTGACCTATTGTCAAGTGTCATTGACCTATTTTCAATGGGAATTGACGAATTGTCAATGTTATTGACATATTGCCAATGGTTATTGACCAATTGTCGATGGTAATTGACAATTCATGCGTCTGTCACTGATCATTGAGCACCTAATCAATGGTCCAGTTAATGAAAAATTTTGATCTTTGAGGACTGAGTCAATGGTCATTGAGTACTTGCCAATTGTTATTGATTCCCTGCCAATAGTCAATGATAGTTCTGTCAATGGTTATAGACCTCCTGCCAACGGTAATTTTTCACTGTAGCATTGTCCCCTATTATTTTGCAAGGACTAGTCGGAGCATTATTTGTTTTTATTTTTCATTAAGACATATTCCTACAGATTGAATTTCAGATATGTTGCATATTACATAGTATCTACAGAATATGCTGTTCCTTAAATTATGAATTTTATAAATCACCTTGGCAGGATTCAAATTGATAATTGGCAGTAGGATTAATGAGTTCTTTGAAAATTCAATAATACTCTTATAAATGTATTTCCTGAAATCTTTACTACTTCAATAGAATTCATATTTGCCCTACCCCCTTAGGCATTGACAGTTTCAAAACTGTACAATCCCTTCAGAGTTTTAATCAAATGTGTTATGTATTTTTTCCTCTCTCTCTCTCTCTCTGTCCGATTTCAGTCATCACCATCATTATTATCATCATCCGCATTGCCATCATCAGCACAATTTCGGGTGTTTATTGAGTTGCACTCCAAGAACATTACACGTCCACTCAGTCATGGTTAGATGCACGGTTGGTTGCACGCCCCCACATGTACTACAAGTACTTTGGAAAGCGTTGGTGAGGGAGGGTGGGGGTTGGTTGCTTGGAACACTATCGTCAAATGTAACTAACACAACCAGAGCCACAACCGAGCCTGTCAACCTTCCAACCAACCGACCAACACTTCGCATAATTTTGGCTTAAAGTACCATTAAAAAGGTACATAATTTTAAGGATTTGTTGTTGTTGCTGCTGTTCGCTCCCTCGCTCTCTCCGAGGGATGCTGTTCTCTGCTGATACTCGTCCTGAAGCTGATGCTGATGTTGTGTGTTTTTCTGGGTTGACATTAGTTTATGAAGCTCTTTACCAAATTACAACACCCAATGGCCAATGTCCATTGACCGAAAGGGCTAAAACTCGCACACACATTATCGCATCCTCTCCCGGTGGGAAAAATGGGCTTTGATGAGATTGTCCTTAATGGTATGTTTTGAGGAACTTATGTCATATACATTTTTTCCACAAAAGGGAAAACTTCAATCACGGCTATTTGCAAGAAAAAATACTCAGGTTATTATGTTGTGCATTGAAATCCGTTGAAGGCAAACTGCACGACAATTTGAAAAGTTGCCATCCTTGGAGGGCAATTTCATGGAACAAATGTTCCAGTAATACTACCGTAACATATGGGAAGCAAGCGCGACTTGCAATTCAAAGGTTCCGAGTTCGAGGACAGATCAAGACGACTTTCTGACCGACATTCTCGCTCATTGTGTCGTGCCTGTATTTATCAATTTATCAATTAATCGTGGATGACTTTCGAGGCGACATTGTCGTTCAGCGAGTACTGAATAATATCAAAATGACGACAAACTGCACGACAATGTGCGAGCATTACAATCCCTGGAGGACAACTTCATGGAACAAGTGTTCCAGTACTTGAAACTCGAACGTTCTCAGCTCGAGGAGAGAGCAATAAGACTTTTTGTGCAACATTGTCGCTCAATGTGTCGTGTATTTAATATGAGACACAGTTCATCAATTTATTTTCGATGACTTGCTGGGCGACGTTGTCGTTCATCGAGTGGTGCATAATATCAAACATTCATCAGCGTGTCATCCACGATTTATAATTCTTCTGTACCCGTCTTCAGGGATGTCCTAAATATATGGCCAACCGGGCCTATAATGTGGTTTTCATTTATGTGGTGAGAAATCGCTGTATGTGAGAGGCTTGTTACCATCAGATCTGTCCGGGACATTCAATTTGTTGCCACCGCACTCATTCCGCTATCAAATGAAGCCAACAACAAAACAGACCCTAGTATGTGGTCATTTTAGAACTGACCAACAACATTGAAACAAATAAGAACATAAAATATTTTGTCCAATTTTTGGGTGAGATTTGATGTAGGTCCTTCTTTAGAGGGACACCCATGCATGGGGTGTGCATGGATGGAAAGAGTTGCTTTTACTCGTAAGTCCACATGTTTAGTTGGAAAAATATTTGAGACATTGTTTGGACAATAATGATATGAAATATTGTACATAGTTGGTTGTTTGGCTTGTTAAGTATAATGTGTTTTAAATGAAACTCTGTCGTAGAGTATGACAAGAAAAAAAGAAACATTTTGAAACCAAATGACGTTTTGTTGTTTTCACATATTGTCATCATAGAGGTTTATGTTTACTTGGAGAAATTATTTACAGATATGAATAATTTTCCACACTATAGTGTGAATCAAGTGTGAATTCAATTGTGTGAAAAGACTACTACAATCTCTGGCATTTAAACGCAATTAAAATCAATTCAAATCGTAAGTGATATTAACATTTAAATGTGACAAAATGTAAAGGGTTGGCCATTTAAAATTTTAAATTTGAACTACCAATTACTCTGGCATTTAAACGCAATTAAAATCGTAATTGACATTAACATTTAAATGTGACAAAATGTAAAGGGTGGGCCATTTAAAATTTTAAATTTGAACTACCGATACATTAAGCACAAATGTTACCCAAAGCATCCATAAACTATTGAAGCGTTGAAACATGAAATCGAAGATGCCATTGAAGAGAAATTGGGTTTATCGGATGAGGTACCGAATCAGTCGTGGTAGTCATATGAATGATATTGTGTTCCATTATTAAATGAAAAAGTTCAACCTTTCCAATTAAACCAGAAATTTCATTACCATTGACCATTGACCATTGACCATTGACCATTGACCATTGACCATTGACCATTGACCATTGACCATTGACCATTGACCATTGACCATTGACCATTGACCATTGACCATTGACCATTGACCATTGACCATTGACCATTGACCATTGACCATTGACCATTGACCATTGACCATTGACCATTGACCATTGACCATTGACCATTGACCATTGACCATTGACCATTGACCATTGACCATTGACCATTGACCATTGACCATTGACCATTGACCATTGACCATTGACCATTGACCATTGACCATTGACCATTGACCATTGACCATTGACCATTGACCATTGACCATTGACCATTGACCATTGACCATTGACACTTAAGGGAAGACAATGATTAATTACGGTGAGTTTCAATGACTATTGACATTGAAAGCGGTACCAATGGCCAATAACCAATGATTAGGATCTCAATGTCCAGAAAGACGGATAATTGATTAAAAGCACAATGAGCACTGATTGGTAGATCAATGTCCATTGACACAGACCATTGATTTACAGCACAGTGATGATTAACTGCTAGCTAATAACAATTAAATTTAATATTAATTGGACTAAGAAGTCAATGAACATTGAGAATGGTTATGGGCCATTGTCAATGATCAATGGTCAATTACAGTGAAACTTGTGCATGAAAGCGTATCACAGAAGCAGAATCACCCTAAATTTAAGCGTCAATTACTACTGAATAAGAGCTAAATATTCATCAGCTAGAAGAACAATAACCATTGCTATGGAGATACGAGTACATAAATATTGTCTGTAAGCTCAATGACTTCTGATTGGCAAAGATATTAATAACCATTGACTGGGTGAGTTATTATCATTGATTCGGAGATGACTGAAAGATGAATTTCCATTGAGAACCATTGACTTAGAAATCCACAACCATTAATTAGAAGATCATTAACCATTGACTTGAAGCGCAATGACAATTAACGATGACCTCAACTACAGCTGATGTAAAGATCAATGTACACTGACTGCGGGATGAGTTGCCAAAAATTCTGATTTAGAGATTAAAATATGTTGACTTTCTCATAGTCATGTCATTGAATGAGAGTTCTTTGTCTATTGACAGGGAGATCAATTATCACCGCCTGGATTTTCAATGAATCCTTAAATAGACACAGTTTAATTTCAATTAACTGGACAGTCTGTGATCATTGTCTTCATTATCGATAACCACAATAACCATCTCTAATTACATCTGACTAGGATATCAATGACCTTAATGCTAGTTCTTTGATATCTCAATGAAAATTTAATTGAGGTCAAAGCTGTCTGGGATCTTATTAACTTAGAGCTCTATGATCATTGACTAGGAGATTAATAACCATTGACTGGAAGATGGATTGCCATTGACTAGAAGATCACTAGAATTGGAATGGCAGGTGAAATGCCATTGACTGGGAGATCAATTGTAATTTTTTGGGATCTCAATGACCATTAATTAAATTGAAGCACAATGCAAGATGGATGGGATCTGGCAATGAATATAAACCATTGACAGTGAAGCTTGTGATCATTGGTTGGGATCTCAATTAACATTGACTGGGAGCTCAAGGCTCGTTAACTGGAATCTCCAGGAACATAGACTGGGATCTCAATAACTGTCAGTGGTCAGATTGGAGACGGTTATTGACCGTCTCCACCCTTATGTCAATGGTCAATGGTCAATGGTCAATGGCCAATCGCTATAAAATGGAAGTTCAATGTTCGTTAACTGCGATCTCAATGTTCGTTGCCAGAGTTCTCAATGGACGTTGACTGGGATCTCAATCAACATTTAAAGATTATTAACTGGGAGTTCAACGGTCTTTGAGTGGGGGCTCATTGGTCATTTACTGCAATCTCAGTGGTCGTGGCTGTACTGTATGATCATTGACTGGGAGTCCAAGATCATTAACATAGCTTGGAAGCGTATTTACCACCGCTCTACGGATCAATCGAGACTAAAAAAGGGTCTACGACAGACCATTGAGAGGGGCTCAATGACGATTCCCATTTACCATTGGGTATTGGGTAGGATCACAGGTAGCATTAATTCGGAGCACGATGCATATTAACTGGGAGCCAATGACTATTGCCGAATGGCTACTAGAGCTCAATGACTGTTGACTTAAAGCTCAATGCTCATTTGCTGGGTTATCCACGAACATTGAGTTCAGAGCTTAATGGCCATTGACCGACATTAACTGACAAGAGCAACTCAATGACTATTGACAATGAACTCAATGCTCAAGGCAAATAAAAATAAAAGGAGATCAAGGCTTTGTACCTGTCGTCAAACTTTGGTAAAGGATATTATGAATTGGGTTATACCGCACACGAGTATTGTCATTTATATGGAGTATATGTCTTGCGCTTTATGAGTCAAATGTTGTTGGTCTAGAAATCTAATATTTAAGGCCATTTCCACAATCTCTGGTTATCCTACAGTTAGAGCTAACCTAATGTTATAGATGTCAAATATTTTTATACCCTCCACCATATGATGGGGGTATATTCATTTTGTCACTCCGTTTGTAACACCTCTAAATATTGATCTGAGACCCCATAAAGTATGTATATATATTCTTAATCGTCGTAAAATTCTAAGACGATTTAGCCATGTTCGTCCGTTCGTCCGTCTGTGGTGATCACGCTACAGTCCGCAATAATAGAGCTAGGTTGATCAAATTTGGTACAAATACTTCTTACAGTTGCAGGTTGTTTGGGTTGCAAATGGGCCATATCGGTCTACTATATTTTTTTGTGTTTATCGGTGTTATTTTCTTTAGGTTTAAGTTATTTTGTAAGGTCACATGCTATCCATGTTGGAGGGTACATAAGATTCGGCATGGCCGAACTTAACGCTTTTACTTGTTTATTTTATATGTGAATTTGCTCATTTAAAGTAAGTTATTGATTTCTTTTGAATTATTCTCCAATCCCTTTATTTTCAATAGTCCCCTTTGCTTTGAAAATCCTAACTCTGCAATGCGACAAATCCAAATTCCAAAACCAAAGGAAATAACATTACACACAAAGCCATCGATGAATGGCATTCCTTCCAGTCGTATAAATTATCCAACAAAATTGTTTTACGCCATTCCATTCATTCATAAAACTGACAATATTTATGTTGAGTTTAATTTAAAACAACATCGAATATTAACCCAAACATACAATTATAACCGATGTTTGACTCTTATCCAAAAAGCAAAAAACACAGGACCAAAGGAGAGACAAAAGTGGATAAAAAAATCCTTTTGACCATTCTGGGTATGTCGTAGCCGTTTTCAAACGTAGTCTCTTAGTCAGAAAAACAAAAAAGAGTCCGGCATCACAAATTACGATGATTGCCTATGGTTAAAATAAAAATGAAGCTAAAAGACTAAAGGTTGGGGTTTTTTCAATTCTGTTTTTTTACTGTATTATTCTAAAAATAAAATTTATAGATTCGACGCATTGAAATAGCACTCAGCGGAGCAATTGCAAAGATTTGTTGCCACTTCAATGGAGACAAATACGACGTAAGAGCGCACGGCGGTCTTTATTTTATTTTCTTTTATGCCGCCGCCGCCGCCACAGCCAACAGTCACAAGAATCATCATCAGTGTCCTTATCCTCCTCCTCTTCGGTTCGTTATATATATCCATTCCCGGTTAGGTTTTCCATGAAAGCCAAAAGTTACTTCAAAAAATATTTTTTTTTATTTATCCTGGTTTTCATTTCTGTTTGGCTGAAATAGTTAAATTTAATGTGACATACGCTTCTGGGGCTGGAATACACAGCGGCGACAGTCAAGCCAAAACATCCTGTCAGCCAGAAAGCCAGGCTAGGAAGCCCAGCGAATATTCATTCACTCACTCAATCAGACGCACGAACGAACGAACAGACAGACATACCGACGGACGGACAAACACTCATGCAGACCAACAGACGGACGGACGGATATACTTTTACATTTACGGCTGAGAGAAAACTGAGTGACTACTTTTCGGTCCTTTGGGAAGGACTAAGTGAGGTTACTGCACACAACAACTACTGAGGCTTGCTACAGAACGGAAATGCAATAAATGCATTGATTGCCTTTATTTCCGTTTCGTATTTTCGAAAAAAAAAAATGTTTTTCAATAATTTTATGTGTTTTTGCCTCGTTTATTTTTAAGAGCGAACGAATTGCTTTTCGATGGGCGGATGGAATATATGGCCATCAATGAAAAAAAAAACACAAGAACAGCAACCATAAAGGACAATTATGGTTCTAGAGGTTCGCTGATATTCATGAACCAAAACATTAACTTAGCTTTCAATGAAAGAATAGCTAAAAGAAATTAGAATCACGAATTGGGATCAGAGGTAAATGTCTGACCAAAACGAGAATTTCCAAAATAAGTACTTTAATTCGGATCATCTTAGTACGTGAAAAGATCATTCCCACTAAAGAATTTTGTCTGACGATACGAAGAAAATACAGTCATGTGGATACAGAGTAGTCTTGCAGTGGTAAATGTCCGCCGCCAAATGAGAGAATTTCCGAAATGAGTACTTAAAATCGGAGCTCCCTAGAACGTGGCTAGGTACTGAGCTCACTTATGGTGATTGTGGGTACGGTTCCCACCAGCGGATTTGGTCTGCCGATAGGAAGACAAGTAAGAAAATTCAGTCGGGTAAACCAACTTATGAATCCCCTCACCTTCAGTCCCAAAATATATTCGTAAATATATTTATTTTTTTTGTTATTAAATCATTATCAATTTAAATTGAATTTAATTTGTTGTTTAAATTATTAGAGATTCAATATTACCCTAAATGTTAACCCTTTGTGAGGGAGGTACTAGAAGGAGTGGACAAATATGGCCCAACTTCAAACTAAGCTTGAGATAGAAAAATATATTATCACATATCAAATTTTAAGTCAATCCGTTACTCCTTTCGAGAGTTATCGTGCGCTCCAGCCAGCCAGACAGACGGACAGACAGACCGACGGACGGACATTTCTCAAATGACTTAAAACGTGCGCCGAACATACCGGGGTCTTAAATAACTCATTCGATGTGTTACACTTTTGGGTCGTAGCAAATGATATATACCCTCCTCTCTAAGGTAAGGGGATGGAAATAGAGTCATATGGATACAGAGTATTCTTGCAGAGATAAATATCCTTTCAAAAAAGATTTTTCGAAATAATTATTTTAAATCGTAGCTGAATAGGTAACGGGCTCACCTATGGGTGTTGGGGGTTCGTTTACTATTATGGCGATTTCTTTTCTGCAAAAAAGTGCAACATTTTCGTTGCCCTTTTCCCGAAAACTGGACTTTAATACCACTTTTCGAAATTTGAATTAAGAGCTAGGTTTAATTCGAGAGACTACATTAGTTCCACATAAAAAGGGCAAATATTGTTTAGAACTTCACGTCGGCGGGGCAACACTTTTTTCAGAAACGAAATCACCATTAAAGAATCTTGTATTTCGCTAGGAAATCCAGCCAAAGGTTCTTCCTCGTCTATAGTTTATCTCTAATGTTGGTAGGATATCACATGGACATGATCACAAAGTAGCCTCTCTTATCCTCCCTTTTAGAGAAATGTATGTAAATGAAAATATACCAAATTTTAAAGAGCAAGCCTACATTGCCTTTTTTTTGTTTTTGTTTATTTTATTTCAATATATTTATACAGTATAATTCATTTGAAGCTCCAGCGCCATATAGGCTTTATAGGAGCAAAAAGTGGCAACATAAATAATTACAATTTAACTCTATTAAGCATACTCATCAACATATGAATTAATAATATTAAAATGGGATGTAATAATTACGTTAGAAGTGTTTCTAAGTTCTCAAGCAAATAGATTTTAAGATTGTGTTTGAATGCAGAAATTGTGGTATTATTTTTAATCTGTTCAGGCAAATTATTAAATTCATTTGGTCCGGCATATCCAATAGGCTGCTTTGTCAAATCCAATCGGCATCTCATGGTTTGTAGATTACCTGCTTGTCTTGTGTTTCTTCCTGTCCTCAAATAATTCTGATTGAAAGTAACTGATCTCGAACCAAATTCACTGATTGACTTAAACACATACTGCAGTAGCTGCTGCTTATATAATCCTCGAATTGGTAAAATCTGTTTAGCTTTGACTTTGTATAAACTTAAAGTCGAATAGTGTAGTGGTAAGTTGAGAACAAGTTTCAGTGCTTTGTTCTGAGCACGTTGCAGAGTCTTTAATGAGTTGCTATCCTTCCACCCATATATTATGGGTAAGTATGTTAAATGCGAATGTATCAACGCCTGGTAAATCATCATCTTGGTTTCTATGTTTAATTTACTTTTAAATTTATAAAGAATCCCCGTAGCTGAAGATATCTTTGTTTTCAATTCCGCAATATGCAAATCCCACACAAGATTATGACTCAATGTAACTCCCAAATATCTTACACTCTCGGATTCAGCAACAGAGGTTCCATTTATATGTAGTGTTATTCTGTCTCCATCCGAATGTGGTGGGAACCTTATAAATTTTGTTTTTGAAGAATTGAGTATTAACTTATTTACCCTAGCATATTCAGCTAGTAATGCAGCGTTATACTCAATCTGTGCTTGAAGAACTTTATCATGTTTGTATCTATAAAACAAACATATATCATCTGCATACATTACAAGTTTTCCAAAGACGTTCATATTCTTTAAATCATTTATGTAAATTTTGAATAAAAGTGGACCCAAAACGCTACCTTGTGGAACGCCATGACGTACAGGTAACAAACTGCTTTTTGAACTGCCCAGATGGACGTACTGGTATCTGTTTTGTAGAAAATCTTCGAAGAGTAAAATGGTTTCGTTTGATAATCCCATGAATTTTAGCTTTTCAATTAATATGTTGTGTTCCACTAAATCAAATGCCTTTGAAAAGTCAAAAAAGACCCCAGCTACACCTTTAAACCCAGCATCAATTCCACCGCACACGTATTCTATTACATTAACCAACGCTTTCTCTGTTCCTGAACCTTTCCTGAATCCAAATTGATTATACCCTACACCACACTGTGGTACAGGGTATTATAAGTTTGTTTCACGGCAGATGTTTGTAACACCTTAAAATAACACAGCTAGACCCACCTTAAAGTATACCGATCGACTCAGAATCACTAGCTGAGTCGATTTAACGATGTCCGTCCGTCCGTCCGTCCGTCCATGTAAAGTTGTTCGTCGACTACAGGTCGCAATTTCACTCCGATCTTTCTGAAATTTTGCAGTTTAGAGTATTTCGCGACTGTTAAGATCGCTATTGAATTTGGTTGAAATCGGTTCAGATTTAGATATAGCTCCCATATATATCTTTCGTCCGATTTGGCCCTTTAGTCCTATAGAATCTGTATTTTACATCCGATCGTTTTGAAATTTAGAATGGTAGAGTTTTTTGATCCATGAACCAACATTGCCGAATTTGAAGAAAATCGGTTCAGATTTAGATATAGCTCCCATATATATCTTTCGTCCGATTTGGTCCTTTAGTCCTATAGAAGCTATATTTTACATCCGATCGTTTTGAAATTTAGAATGGTAGAGTTTCTTGATCCATGGACCAACATTGCCGAATTTGAAGAAAATCGGTGCAGATTTAGATATAGCTCCCATATATATCTTTCGTCCGATTTGGTCCTTTAGTCCTATAGAAGCTATATTTTACATCCGATCGTTTTGAAATTTAGAATGGTAGAGTTTCTTGATCCATGAACCAACATTGCCAAATTTGAAGAAAATCGGTTAAGATTTAGCTATAGCTCCCATATATATGTTTCGTCCGATTTGGCCCTTTAGTCCTATAGAAGCTGTATTTTACATCCGATCGTTTTGAAATTTAGAATGATAGA
Organism: Eudasyphora cyanicolor; assembly: GCA_963930755.1. NCBI lineage: Eukaryota > Metazoa > Arthropoda > Insecta > Diptera > Muscidae > Eudasyphora > Eudasyphora cyanicolor. The sequence continues at coordinate 38,444,278 of OZ005735.1, read as the reverse complement.
GTTTCTTGATCAATGAACCAATATTGCCGAATTTGAAGAAAATCGGTTAAGATTTAGCTATAGCTCCCATACATATGTTTCGTCCGATTTGGCCCTTTAGTCCTATAAAAGCTGTATTTTACATCCAATCGTGTTGAAATTTAGAATGGTAGAGTTTCTTGATCCATGAACTAACATTGCCGAATTTGAAGAAAATCGGTTAAGATTTAGCTATAGTTCCCATATATATGTTTCATCCGATTTGGCTCTTTAGATCCAATTGTTTTTATACCCTACACCACACTGTGGTACAGGGTATTATTTAAGTATAAAATGTCCCAAAAGTAAATTTATGTAATCAATTTATACATGAATTACACAATTTATATATCAGAGTAATTCAATATTACGAGAGTGGTGTAGGGTATTATATAGTCGGCACCGCGCGACTTTAGCCTTTCCTTACTGGTTATTCTTTCGGTTGAAAAATTGTCTTCAAATATTCCATATTTTGTTCCGTATTATTTCTGACCTCTAGCAGCCCTCTTGCGTCTTCATCTAAGTCCCGATGTTCTACTTTCCTTTGATTTCGAATGCTGGAGATGAGGAGATCTGACGTTGCCAACAAAATATTAAATAGATCTTCGTTTGTAAAACTTATTTCTTTTTTCCTGGGCTACCTCTGATAGATCTCCGATTGGTACCAAATGATGCTTAATGACATCTCCTCCATGATAAAGAATTTTGAGAACTGTTGCAGACATATTTCTCCATAATTGCTTGGTATTATATATTCGTGCAAATAGTTTAGCATCAATTTGTTTATGGCACGCAAGTACATCGATAATTGTTTTAAATCTTGAAATGAGATTTATATCAACACCAGTTATTTCAGATGATTTTCCAGGATCCGAAAATAACTTTATTGCTGTATTCCCATCATTGGTATTACCTAATCCTTGTTTGGTTGGTCTATAATCAAGCCACATTTGAGAAATTCATCCTGAACATGTTTCTTTTTTAAATTTCTTAAATCCTTGTTTGGTGTCATTGTTTCTTATTGATCCTGTAGATCCAAATCATAACTGATTTTAAGTATGTGTTCCATAAATCATATTCTTGTATGTAGTGGCGATAATCCAAATTCATATGCATCAGTATTATCTACTGATTTTTCCGGGACTTGGTTTAATTAGCTTGATGTAGATTGACATATAATGCAGCTGGATGAAGCCTTTGTGTCAGTCAAAGCCTGGCCAACTTTTCCATCTATCATCGTTCGCCTTAATTTCTAGTTAACTTCAATTGTCTGGCCTTCAATTTCTACATCTAATGGCTGCAGTCTTATAATTTGGGTTATTATATCATTGACGTTTTTATACCCTACACCACACTGTGGTACAGGGTATTATAAGTTTGTTTCACGGCAGATGTTTGTAACACCTGAAAATAACACAGCTAGACCCACCTTAAAGTATACCGATCGACTCAGAATCACTAGCTGAGTCGATTTAACGATGTCTGTCCGTCCGTCCGTCCGTCTGTCTATGTAAAGTTGTTCGTCGACTACAGGTCGCAATTTCACTCCGATCGTTCTGAAATTTTGCAGTTTAGGGTATTTCGCGGCTGTTAAGATCGCTATTGAATTTGGTTGAAATCGGTTCAGATTTAGCTATAGCTCCCATATATATGTTTCATCCGATTTGGCTCTTTAGATCCAATCGTTTTTATACCCTACACCACACTATGGTACAGGGTATTATTTAAGTATAAAATGTCCCAAAGTAAATTTATGTAAACAATTTATACATGAATTACAAAATGTATATATCAGAGTTATTCAATATTACGAGAGTGGTGTAGGGTATTATATAGTCGGCACCGCCCGACTTTAGCCTTTCCTTACTGGTTTTCATATAAAATGTTTCTTTCTTCGATATAGTTTGCAAGTTGTCCAAAAATTAACTTTTCAAAGATTTTATCCAACACTGATAAAACGGCCTAAAATCTCGAATGTTCTTAGAGCCGGTTCTTTTAGGAATAGGAACAATTTTATGAATTTTCAGAATGTCCGGATATTTTGCACATTCAACCATGTTATTAAAGATTTTGACCAACATATCAGCGACAATGGATATCCTTGCCGTCAACATTCTAGGGGTGATACCATCATAACCACTACACTTTCTCATGTCCAAAGCGTCCAATATATTTACCGCCTGTCCTTTATCAACTCTAATAAGATGAAAAGTACTCTGTTCCATTACAAGAGTTCCAAATAAATTTATATCGTCATTTACACAATGCTGAATATTAAGCTTCAATGAATATTAAGCTTAATGCTGACAGATCTAAGTATTTGAAAGGACAATATACGTGGAGACATTTCCATACATTTACCTGTAGACACTCAGGGAAGGATAGAAAAAGTAGCGGATATCTTACACCAATATCTTACATAGCACATAGCACATAGCACATAGCACATAGCACATAGCACATAGCACATAGCACATAGCACATAGCACATAGCACATAGCACATAGCACATAGCACATAGCACATAGCACATAGCACATAGCACATAGCACATAGCACATAGCACATAGCACATAGCACATAGCACATAGCACATATCACATATCACATAAGTCATAGGTTAGGTTAAGGTTAAGTTAAGAGTGGCAGCCTGCAAAACAGACTCACTTAGACTGTCCAGTCCATTTTGCCACCACAGGGACGTAAGGGAAAACATAAGTAAGCCCTAGCCCGTCCCGTTGAACCAATTTGATTGCTTTCAAAAACTCAAAAGTTGGCGGATTTTAACATCAGCCAAGTTAGCTAACTTCTCAAAGAAAAAAGAGCCCAAAGTTATATGCTTCTGCAAAAGTTATTATGCAAGACCTTTAATCCCTCTACGTGCCGTGCAATGAGACAGCGACCAGTCATGACAGACACGATACTCGTGAGTGAGACCGTTCCGTCCGTTCTCGACAACGACAGCAGTGATTTGGTGCGTTTTGAGTCAAGGCCGGGCCACATCAGCCTGGTATGCATTTCCTGATCAGTGAGTAACTGTCATTTGATGCCGTAAGTGCATTATATCTCAAGAGGAGCTTGCAGGTTCCTAGAGGCATGCCCACATGTTCCAGGTCCCCTGGAGCTTGTAAAGTAATTCCTAGTCTTGCAAGTTCATCTGCTTTGTAGTTTCCTGGTATGTTCCTGCAGTCCGGCACTCATATCAGACGAATAGTGAAGTGTTTGGTCATCTCTATAAGAGATATGCGACAGTCGAGGGCAGGTTTTGAATTAAGTAATATAGTTTCCAGGGGCTTGATAGCAGCCTGACTATCAAAGAAAATATTTATACCAACTTTGGTCAGCACATTCGCCCTTATTCCAGTTGGCGTCGTCGACGTCGATTCTTAGTCGACACTGTTTAGATTGACGACTTCATAGATTTTGAAATTTTTGTAAATATTTTTAAGTTATAAAAAGGGTTTTTGTTAGTTCATGGATACCAAAAACATTCGTTTTGGCGTACAGATGACAAAGCTAGAACTTCACAGATATGACAAAAATGATGTGACGACGACGCCAACTGGAATAAGGGCGAATAATTTTCAGCTATTCCTCTTAATAGCTACGATTTCCGCCTGGTAAACACTACAGTGATCAGGCAGTCTTTTTGCAAGTAATAGCTAAAGTTCCTCCGAAAAGACACCAAAGCCCACTTGGTTATTGAGTTTGGAACCGTCCGTATATTATATTATATTAGGTAATGAATCCCCTCTGTCCTGGGATACGACCATTCAATTTTAATGTATCAAGTATAAGAGAGAGATACTTCTTGTGGAAGAGTGGTTCAGTTATATTGTAATCAACAGTGTCCGTAAGGTCAGGCATTCTGTCTAGACACTCTGCCCGTAGCCATTTTCTAACCATAGCGGCATATTGCACTGCTATAGATAATATCTAGCGGCATTAATGGCGATTTCGCTTCCAAAACTGGACTTTTATACCACATTTTGTAACTTTGAAATACGAGCTATGTTTAATTCCTGGGACTACACGTAAATCAGTTCTATCTAAAAAGTGCAAATTTTTTTCAGAACTTCAAATCGACGGGGCAACATTTTTTTCAGAAACGAAATCACCATAAATGTAGTATAACATTTACATAACATGTAGTGCCGCAGTTGGTGTCGTTCTCAGCGCACCAGAGATACTTACGAGTATATGTTCAGACCCCAGCGTTTTCCTATTGACCTTTTACAGGAATATTTGCTCTTTCCAAAATGTTGGGTTTGAAGTGCAACTTCCTTCCTGCCTAGTAAAATACCTCAGTACTTTTGCATTTCAGAGAAGGCAATTTCAATACCCCCCAAGGAGACAGGTGTAACTTGTGGCACCTTATTTCTCCTGGTGAAAAGAACTAGTTTTGTCTTGGTCGGGTTAACACCGAGACCATTACCCGAAGCCCATCTTGTGGTTGTATGAAGGGCCTGCTGTAGGATGTCTCTGAGAGTATCCAGAAACTTCCCTCTAACAGCTATTGTCGCGTCATCTGCATGGGCAACAACTCTGACACCCATTATCTCCAGAGGAAGTAAAATATTGTTCATGGAGAGATTACACAGCAGATGAGACAGAACACCCCCTGGAGCGTTCCCCTGGAAGTCAGTTGACCCTAAACTAGCTGAAATGCTTCTCTTAACTAGAAGGTTATGAATGAACCTTCGTATACTGCTGTCAACCCCCAGGGTTTCTAACGCCTTAATTATAGCGGCTGGATTTATGTTATTGAAGGCCCCCTCTATATCTAAGAAAGCTACCGTAGTATATTCCTTAGCATAGAGGGATTCTTCAACAAAGCTGACTAGATCATGCTGGGCGGTTTCGGTGGACTTGCCCATGCTGTAGGCAAGTTGTTGAGTGGGCAGTAGCCTGTGATCAATTTTAGTCCTACGGTAATTAATTATTAATCTCTCCAGAGTTTTAAAGAGAAATGACGATAGACTAATTGGTTGGAAATCCTTAGCTCCAGTGTGGGACGGCTTTCCCACTTTTGTGATGAAAACAACCTTGGTTTCTCTCCATTTTTTTGGTATGTATGCCTGATTAATACAACATGTGTATACATCTCTGAGCCAGGGAGCAATTGTATTAGCCACTGCCTTTAGCTCCGAGACTTTGTCTGGTCCTGGTGACTTAAATGTTTAAAGCTTTTCATAGCCACAAGAATTTTAGATTCGATTACAATCTCGTTGGCAACCTCTGATGGCTGTACTTCAAGGGAATCCTCAACTGAAGTATTCAATGCCTCTTCAGAGTTGCCCGGGAAATGTGTATCCAGGAGCACTCCCAGCAATTCCTCACAGGACGTAGTCCGGGAACTATCATATTTCTTGATGTACCCAATAGTACAAGGTGTTGTTGGGGTTAAAATTTCCCGAAACCCTGAGGCTTCGTATGAGCATTTTACGCCGCTACAGAAATCTATGCAGGATTTACTTTGAGCTATTCTCAACACTTTTTTATATCGTTTGAGTTCATTATTGTATGTGTCCCAGTTCTGTGGGGCTCTTTGCCCTATTGAAGAGTTTCCTACAGCACTTCCTCAGGATAACTAATTGAGACGACCACCATTGCGGTCGTTGCATGCCCCTTGGCTTCTGTTTGGGACATGCGACTTGTAACGAGTCGTTAAGGGTTGCAGTGACTAGTTACACCGTTTCTTCTATATCCCGGATTAGTCTTTTCCCAATTAGCCTTCTTAATATTGGGTAGGAAGACGGTATAAGGAGGCATCGCATTCAAGCAGAAGCTAATATACATGTGGTCGGTAAAGCTATGAGTGTCCAAAACATTCTAAACAGAAATCCTTCCACTTAAATTCTCGGAGACAAAGGTGTTATCGAGCACCACTGTATGTTTCTAGTAATAAAGGTAGGTTCATATCCTCTATTACCAATAGGAAGATTACTACTTATAATATATTCGATAAGTAATTCGCCCCTGTCATTGATGTCAGTACTTCTACACATGTGATGGTGTGCACTGACATCACTACACACAATTAGGTCCTTGTTCTTCTCGTGTGCCGCTCCTACCAGTGATTGCAATGCACAGGGTGGCGTCTCATTGTTATGTGTCCTATAAACGGAGGCCAAGCAAACATGAGAATTTGTAACTCGAGGCTGGCTGATACTATGTCTTCACTAATAAAAGAAGGAATACGGTATAAGCCTAAACCCTGGCATCCTGAGCCCACAAACCATATATCCATGCAACCATGGTTCCTTGATTAGGACCAGGTCAGCCCTTCCTTGCATTAGGAGGTCTTTTAAGGGAGCTGATGCTTCCTTAAAGTGGTGGAGGTTTACGAGTATCTGTAGGAACCGGACCATTGTCAGATTTAGCCACCACCATGAAGAAGCACTCACCGGATGAGCTTCTGGCCTAAAGACCATTGACCCCGAACTGAAGGTCATTGGCCCCTATTAAAGGCCATTAACCCCGATTTAAGGTTATAGACCCCGAACTGAAGGTTATTGACCCCTATTAAGGGTCATTGGCCACTTTTAAAGGATATTAACCCATTTTCGGCCGCTGTTCGATTAGTCAAACAGCATGTTTCTATATTTTCAATACGAAGTTTTTCCGTAAAGATGAACATATTATTTGTATGTAAATACGTCAACATTTGACTCTTTATTAGTAGAACTTCTCCCCTGACTAAACTATATCAGGTAGACTGTTTTTGACACCGGATTCGAATTTTGTGGGTCCTAATTTTTCTAGAAAAATAAATTTTAATTATTGGTTCAGCAAATTTTGCAACCCGGCCGAAAATGGGTTAACCACGATTAAAGGTCATCCAAAATATGGGTCCCTTGAAACCCTGGTATGTTCAAAATTCAACATAGTGTGGCCATTGACCATGACCATTATTTCCACATAATTTATCAAAATACAGTCTCCATTACCATTTTGTGAAAATCACATTGAATTAAGAAAATGTCGACTTCATGCTTATTTATACCCTACACCACACTGTGGTACAGGGTATTATAAGTTTGTTTCACGGCAGATGTTTGTAACACCTGAAAATAACACAGCTAGACCCACCTTAAAGTATACCGATCGAATCAGAATCACTAGCTGAGTCGATTTAACGATGTCCGTCCGTCTGTCCATGTAAAGTTGTTCGTCGACTACAGGTCGCAATTTCACTCCGATCGTTCTGAAATTTTGCAGTTTAGAGTATTTCGCGGCTGTTAAGATCGCTATTGAATTTGGTTGAAATCGGTTCAGATTTAGATATAGCTCCCATATAAATCTTTCGTCCGATTTTGCTCTTTAGTCCTGTAGAAGCTGTATTTTACATCCAATCGTTTTGAAATTTAGAATGGTAGAGTTTCTTGATCCATGAACCAACACTACCGAATTTGAAGAAAATCGGTTAAGATTTAGCTATAGCTCCCATATATATGTTTCGTCCGATTTGGCCATTTAGTCCTATAAAAGCTGTATTTTACATCCAGTCGTTTTGAAATTTAGAATGGTAGAGTTTCTTGATCCATGAACCAACATTGCCGAATTTGAAGAAAATCGGTTAAGATTTAGCTATAGCTCCCATATATATGTTTCATCCGATTTGGCCCTTTAGTCCTATAAAAGCTGTATTTTACATCCAGTCGTTTTGAAATTTAGAATGGTAGAGTTTCTTGATCCATGAACCAACATTGCCGAATTTGAAGAAAATCGGTTAAGATTTAGCTATAGCTCCCATATATATGTTTCATCCGATTTGGCCCTTTAGTCCTATAAAAGCTGTATTTTACATCCAGTCGTTTTGAAATTTAGAATGGTAGAGTTTCTTGATCCATGAACCAACATTGCCGAATTTGAAGAAAATCGGTAAAGATTTAGCTATAGCTCCCATATATATGTTTCATCCGATTTGGCTCTTTAGATCCAATCGTTTTTATACCCTACACCACACTGTGGTACAGGGTATTATTTAAGTATAAAATGTCCCAAAAGTAAATTTATGTAAACAATTTATACATGAATTACAAAATTTATATATAAGAGTTATTCAATATTACGAGAGTGGTGTAGGGTATTATATAGTCGGCACCGCCCGACTTTAGCCTTTCCTTACTGGTTTTGTGAATTTTTTCGAAAAAATGTCTTTCCTCACACAGTACAACAAATGATTTTTAGACGTAATTCTGAGAATTGGACGTGAATGTAGCGCCAAAAATAAGAACTTCTGCATCATTCGTTTAGTCAAGTTGGCTCAATTAATAATTTAGTGGCCATACGATTTTTGTTTTGCTCAAAGTGGATTTTTTCAGCACTTTTTCTATATTTAAACACGGTTATATCTCGGTATACCGTACGGAATATCTCTTTTGTGTCTGAAGCACAGTTGTAGATATTGAATAGGAGATCAAAAATATGGAACATACCTACCCGAAAAAGTGCATAGAGTGCCTTGAATATCGCAAAAATTCCATTTTTTTTTTAAAAAGTACTTTGGAAAATCATATTGCTATCCACAAAAGTGGCTTCTAGGAAGCAGTTTTATAGTTAGTCTCCATATGGAACCATATATCCATGCAACCATGGTTCCTTGATTAGGACCAGGTCAGCCCTTCCTTGCATTAGGAGGTCTTTTAAGGGAGCTGATGCTTCCTTAAAGTGGTGGAGGTTTACGAGTATCTGTAGGAACCGGACCATTGTCAGATTTAGCCACCACCATGAAGAAGCCCTCACGGGATGAGCTTCTGGCCTAAAGACCATTGACCCCGAACTGAAGGTCATTGGCCCCTATTAAAGGCCATTAACCCCGATTTAAGGTTATAGACCCCGAACTGAAGGTTATTGACCCCTATTAAGGGTCATTAGCCACTTTTAAAGGATATTAACCCATTTTCGGCCGCTGTTCGATTAGTCAAACAGCATGTTTCTATATTTTCAATACGAAGTTTTTCCGTAAAGATGAACATATTATTTGTATGTAAATACGTCAACATTTGACTCTTTATTAGTAGAACTTCTCCCCTGACTAAACTATATCAGGTAGACTGTTTTTGACACCGGATTCGAATTTTGTGGGTCCTAATTTTTCTAGAAAAATAAATTTTAATTATTGGTTCAGCAAATTTTGCAACCCGGCCGAAAATGGGTTAACCACGATTAAAGGTCATCCAAAATATGGGTCCCTTGAAACCCTGGTATGTTCAACATTCAACATAGTGTGGCCATTGACCATGACCATTATTTCCACATAATTTATCAAAATACAGTCTCCATTACCATTTTGTGCAAATCACATTGAATTAAGAAATTGTCGACTTCATGCTATTTTTTATGACTTTTCTTTCCTCACACAGTACAACACATGATTTTTAGACGCAATTCTGAGAATTGGACGTGAATGTAGCCCCAAAAATAAGAACTTGTACATCATTCGTTTAGTCAAGTTGGCTCAATTAATAATTTAATGGCCATACGATTTTTTTTTTTGCTCAAAGTGGATTTTTCATCACTTTTTCTATATTTAAACACGGTTATATCTCGGTATACCGCGCGGAATATCTCTTTCGTGTCTGAAGCACAGTTGTAGATATTGAATAGGAGATCAAAAATATGGAACATACCTACCCGAAAAAGTGCATAGAGTGCCTTAAAAATCGCAAAAATTCCATTTTTTTTAAAAAGTACTTTAGAAAATCATATTGCTATCCACAAAAGTGGCTTCCAGGAAGCAGTTTTATGGTTAGTTTCCATATTTGTTTTTCTATTCCATTTTGCAGGGGAAACCAATTTTCATAAATAGTATATAATAAGACTTCGGAGTAATTGAAACATTACTTTTAAGCAACCTTTAAAAATTCCCTTTGATGTCTATTAATTTGGAATATTCTCAGTATTCCGGTGAAACAATCGTATGCTCTGGCTTAATTATAAGCTATTTTTATGCACACAAAATTACACCACATTGTTACAATAAGTCTTCTATTGATAGGCCTACAAAATAGCTTCAATATTACAATTTAAATAAAACACACATCAAAGATTCCGCAATGCTTGATGTGCTGGATGGTGTAGAACATGGCAGCGAAAAAAAAACTTTTAATTTTTTAACCCGATTAAGTGGCAATTTATTTTAATGCCATTAAAATGGCCATGATTTTCCATTACTCTCGGACTTCCTCCCCTTACTCCAGGCTCACTCACTCCTCCATCCCCGCAGGGAAGCCTTATGGTCTGTCCGTTCATTTCGTTGGTCTCCCCTACATTCCTTCTTATATATTCGCTTTTTATCGTTATTCATTCACCGCCTTTGATAATGCGAAACATTTCATCAATACATCCAATTTGTGTTTTTCGGTTGGTTAAGTGGTGGTTTCGCCCGGGCTTTTTATTACGTTCTATCCCTGGTCTTTGCTGTCGAATCGTTTTTTATGCCTGTGGACAGATTCCACTTCGAGAGCGTGTGCTGCTGATCTGCGCTCGTCGGCTTTGCTTGGATCCTTTTGTCCTATCTTGGCAAACATTAATTTATTCGGAAATACACAATTACCCAATTTTGCATTCATTGTGATGATAAGTTGCCCGATGAGCGAAGGACATGTTCTGTTTGTTATAAAGCAGAAAAATACAGAAACCAGCCTCCAAACTCAACCGATACCATGCCGTACAGACACGACTAGGTACACAGTCAGCGTCAGAAGTTAGTCAAGACTAGCAAATATTCCCCTTTTCCCAAAATCATAAAAATAATGTTTTGCTTGTTATAAAGCTGAAAAATACAGACACCAAGTTCCAAACCCAAGCAATAAAACATCACATAGGTTCGATTAGGTATATAGTTATCGTCAGAAGTGAGTCAAGACCAGAAAATATTCCCACTTTTCTCAAATACTTACAAGCTACTATTTGTTACAAAGCTGAAAAATACAGTATTCTCGACATGGTATACAGTCAGCGTCAGAAGTGAGTCAAGAATATATTACCTCTGAGTATATGCACTTTGTTTGAGTGCATATACTCGACCTATCCAGAGGTGTTCCTTTGTACTACGCTCGTCGATTATATACCTCTATACCTCCCTCTCGACTAGATTCGACCTAATCATAGGTTTTCCACTATACCAGAGTCGACCTCCTCGTCGGTATTCTTCTTTACTAGAGTGAACCTACTCAAATGTTTTTCTCTATACTAGAATCGAACTTCTCAGGGAATTTTCCGCTATATTAGACTCCAAGGTCATCCTCTATACTAAAATTAAACCATTACACTTCAGTCGACCTGCTGAAAAGTCTTTCTTTATACTGGGGTCAATATACTGAGTGTCTCCATCTATATTGGAGTCGCCCGATATAGGGGCCTTTATGCATTTAGAGTCGACATAATCAGAGGTTTTCGTCTACTCTAGTGAGCACCTTCTCAGAGATCTTCCTATACATACACTAGGATCGACTACCCAGAGGACTTCTTCAGTACTAGAGTGGTCCTAGTCTGAGGTCTTCTGCTATATTTGAGCCGATATACTAGGGATTTGGTCTGTGAATAGAATCATGTTCTGATGGGTTTCTCATCTATGTTAAATTGGATCATGTCAGATGTGTCCCTTCATAATAGTGTCTCCCAACAAAAAAGTTTCCTATATATTGGGTCGACCTATGCACAGATCTTCCATTATAATATAGTCCTCCTCTAGACTAGACTCACTCAGAGAACTTCTTTTACATTTCAGTCTACATAATCAGAGATTTTAAGCTACACTGTGTGTACCATCTCAGAGATTTTCCTATACACTAGGATCGACTCACTCAGAGATTTTTGCTTTAGCAGAGTTTACCTACCCAGAGGTCTTCTTCAGTACTAGAGAGGTCCTAGTCCGAGGACTTCTGCTATACTTCAGCCGAACTACTAGGGATTTTGTTTGTTAATAGCATCAAGTTCTGATGAATTTCTCATCTAGTATGATAAATTGGAGCAAATCAGATGTCTTCCTCTATAATAGAATTAACCAAAGGTTTTCTATATATTGGGCAACCTTTATAATATACATAGTCCTCCTCTAGACTAAAATGGACCCACTCAGATGCCCTCCTTTACATTTCAGTCAACCTACTGAGAGGTTTTTCGTTATATTCAAGATCGAAATTCTTAGTGGTATTCGTCTGTATTGGACTCGTCTGATGTAGGAGTCTTCATGTATTCTAGAGTCGAGCTAATCAGGAGTTTTCCTCTTTAGCACATTCGACATAATCAGAGGCCTTCATCTGCAATAAGTGCACCAACTAAGTGGTCTTCCTCTAAATTAGGATCGACTCACTCAGAAATATTCGTCTGTAGGAGCGTTTACCTCCCAGGAGAACTGGTTCTATTCATGCGTTGACTTATTCAGAGGGTTTCTTCTTTACATGAGTTGACTTACTGAAGATTTTGTTTGTTACTAGGGTTATCTTCTTATGGGTTTCTCATTAAAGATTGGAAAAATTCATGATTTGTACCAAATCAGATGTCTCCTTACATACTAGAGTCGACCAACCAAAAGGGTTTCCTATATGCCGGGTTCGACCTATTCGGAGATTTTTCTTTATACTATAGCCGACTTATTAGCTTCTACTCTATAGTCGATATCAAAGATGTTTTTCTATACAAGAGTCCACCTAATCAGAGGTCTTCTTCTATGCTAGATTCACCCTACTCAAACATCTTTCTTTATATCAGAGGAAGACCTAGCCAGAGGTATTGTGCGATACTAGGTTCGACCAACTCATAGGTCTTTCTCTATAAGTGTCAAACTATGAGGTCTGCCGATATCAGTATTCACATATATGTAGTAGAGAAGACTTTTTTGGTACTATGGTTAGCTTCCTAATGGTTTCTCATCAATGCTAAATTTGACCAACTCAGAGGTTATGTGCTATACTATAGTCGAGAAGTTATCTGCTACACTACCAACTCAGAGGTTATCTGCTATACTATGGTCGAGAGGTTATCTGCTATATTATATAGGTATTCCTCTATACTAGAGTGAACCTACTCAGATGTTTTCTTGTATACTAGATTCCTTCTACTCAGGGATGTTCCGCTATATTAGAGTCGACATACTCCTAGGTCCTTCCCTTTACTAGAATCGACCCACTCAGAGATCTTCCTATACACTTCAGTCAACCTACTCAGAGGTCTCTCTTTATCTACAATGTCGACATACTGGGGGTTTCCATCTGTATTGGAATCGCCCGTTGTCGGTGTCTTAATATATGTTAAGAGTCGAACTAATCATGAATATGTATTTCCCTTTACAAATGTCGACATAATCAAAGGTCTTCATCTGCACTAAACGCTTTTCCTCTACAATAGGAAGTCTGTAGGAGAGTTTAGCTAAGTACCAGGAGAACTTGTTTTATTCATGAGTGGACCTCCTCAGAGGTCTTCCGCTATACATGAGTCGACCTACTAGAAATTTTGTTTTTTACTAGAATTAACTTCTTATGGGTTTCTCATCTATCATAAATTGAACCAAGTCAGATGTCTCCATTCATAATAGAGTTGACCAACTAGAAGGGTTTCCTAAATACCCATGTCGATCTATTCACATATCTTGCTTTATACCGGTGTCGATCTATTCACAGATCTTGCTTTTACTATAGTCGATATATAAGCTTCAACTCCAGAGTCGATCGCAAAGATGTTCTCCATACAAAACTCCACCTACTTAGAGCTCTTCTTCATTACCAATGGATGGCCTACTCACAGGTCTTTACCTATATTATAGTCATAGATATTTCTCTTTACTACTGTTGACTTACTCATATGTCTTCCTCTATTAATGCCAAAGTATGAGGTCTGCATTTAGTCTTTAGTTGATATCTGAAGGTTTCCTGTATATATAGAGTTGACTTAAACTTGTCGACATGCTAGAAGTCTTTTTTGGAACTAGGGTTAGCTTCCTATGGGTTTCTCATCAACTAATAGGTTATGTGCTATACTAGAGTCGACCTACTCAGAAGTATTCTTCTGTACGAGAGAGAACCAACTCAGATGTTTTCTTTTATACTAGATTTTTTCTACTCAGGATTATTCCACTCAATACTAGAATCGACTCACTCAGAGGCCTTTTTTACGATTTAGCCATCCTATTTAGAGGTCTTTATTTACATACAAGGTCGGCATACTTAGAGCTCCTTCTATGTATATTGGAGTCGCTCGATATAGACGTCGAGCTAATTAGGGGTTTTCTATTCTCCAAAGTTGACATAATCACCATCAAAGAGATCTTCCTCTACTTTAGGATCGACTCAGTCAGAAATATTCGTCTTTAAGAGTATTTACCTACCAGGAGGACTTGTTATATTCTTGAGTGCATAAACTCAATGGTCTTCGTCAATATTCACGTCTGTCGAGCTACACGTAGGTATTTTTTTACACTAGATTTGGCCTATAATCCTCTATAGCATTGTAGATCTGAAAGGTCTTCATATTGCTTCGATATACTCAGAGGTTTTGTTTTGTATTAGATGCGACCTACTTAGAGGATCTACTCAGAGGTCTCTATAGAGCAAGACCAACTCGGAGGACTTCCTCTATACCAACACAAATTTAGTCCTCTATACTAGAGGCGATCTACTCAGAGGTATTCCGCTATTCTAGATTCGACCCATTAAGCGGTACTCCTCTATAATATCTACTTAAGTAGACCAACTTAGAGGACTTCTTCTAAGTAGAGTCGACCTACAAAAAGGCCTTCCCCTATACTAGGGTCGACCCTCTATGAGAACTTCCTCTATATTACGGTCGACCCACTAAGAGGTCTACCTTTACACAATTATATACACTATTTAATTTTTATTTCATCAACAGAAGACAAATTATTTTTTAAATAATGACCCACATTAGACGGTTACTGTGCTCGGCATATTTCTCAAATTATTTTGATTTTTTTACTACTTACGGCCAATTCCACAATCTCCGGTTATCCTACAGTTAGAGCTAACCTACAGTTATAGCTGTCAAATTGTACGAAATATTTATTTTTTAACTGTAAGTTAGCTCTAACCGGAGGTTGTGAAATTGGGGTTTAGTACAATAAATACACAAATTTCAATATTATTAATTAACATTTTATTTTATTATATATATATATAATTTTTTTATAACTAAAGCGCCCCAGCAGGTGCTTAGGTAGCGTGCTCGCCTATGAGTTTGAGGGTCGTGGGCTTTGGTAAGGCTCTGGTCTGTTGTTGTAAATATTTAGCTTCATAGTCATTGCAACTTTTCTCCTAAACCGTAAAATTATAACATAAATTTACCTTGTATTGTAATTCATATAAATAAATAAATACAATAAATTTTATAACCAATGACTAACTTCTGAGGCTTACTATAGAGCTCGCCAGATTACATTACGAGTATAATATTGTTTTATTCTATTGATTTATAATATACCAATTATTTTTAATAATTACCCCACATTTCATCCCCCAAACTAAACGATTATCTAACAAAGGACTTACTTTCGACGTTTTCAGTATATTCTCCCCCTCTGCTATCATGTCCTTACGGCTGATTGGGTGGGCTGCGGTGGCGCGAGTGAAGTAATAAAATGTATTATTATAGCCGATTATAGTTAAAATGGCTTAAATGGCGAAGCGTGTGAGAGGAAAAGTGACATCTTTTATTCATTCGCAACAGAAGTGCGGTAAATTGTTTTTTATGTCGTCTGGGAGGTATTAATTCGAAAACACTTAACGGTCTTGTAAAAGGGTTTGTTGTACCATTCACTTTGCTCTCGTCCTCATCAAGTGGGGATAAGGAAAAATCCTTCAGAGACAGAACAGTAATGGTAATGGAACAAATACTAGTACATGCATTCCTTGGACATAAAAGGGCTAAGAATAAGCATCTGCACGATACAGTTAAGTAGTGGAGAACAAAAAGGAATTGTGGTCTTGGAGACAAAATACATTTGTTGTGTGATATGGAAATAATCACGTGAAATGGAGAGAGAGAAAATAACTTAAGGATTACCAGCTTGTTAGTATTCAAAAGAATGCCACTTTTTCCACACTTAAGTGGACCTACTCAGAGCTGTGCCTCTATAATATAATCGAACTCAGAGGACGTCACTACACAAGAGTCCACCAACAGTTTATTGGCTTATAAGAAATATTTCTTTGCACTACAAATGAAGTCCTCCTCCATATTAGAGTCCTCCTCTATTTCCTCTAAAAACCCTTTTCGGAATTCCTCTATACTATATTCGACCTACACCGAGGTACTCCTCTAAACTAAAATCGAAATAGTCAGAGTACCTCTTTTATTATAGAGTGACATGCACCGGAGTCCTCATCTTAGAGGTTTTCTATTACAATACGCACTGCCGAACTTTGTCTATACTTAAGTCCATATCTGAAGTCTTGCGACCCACTAGAAATATTGTTTTATACTAGTGTCGACTTACTCAAAGGTCTTTCTCTATAAGAGTCAAACTATTAGGCCTGCTTCTCTACATGAGTCGATCTCTTAAGTCTTCCGCTTCTATACATGAGTGGTCCTCTAGACTTCAGTCGACCTACTCAGAGGCTTTCTTCTTAGTAGAGTCGGCGCACCTAGAGGACATCACGAAATTTATAGAAAATTTCCGGCAAATTTGTTATTTATAGAAAACTTCCGGGAAATTTGATATTTATTGGAAATTTGCTATTTATAGAAAATTTCCGGGAAATTTGATATCTATTGAAAATTTTCGGGAAATTTGATATATATAGCAAATTTCCGGGAAATTTGATATTTATAGAAAATTTTCGGGAAATTTGATATTTATAGAAAATTTTCGGGAAATTTGATATTTATAGAAAATTTTCGGAAAATTTGATATTTATAGAAAATTTTCGGGAAATTTGATATTTATAGAAAATTTCCGGGAAATTTGATATTTATAGAAAATTTCCGGGAAATTTGATATTTATAGAAAATTTCCGTGAAATTTGATATTTATAGAAAATTTCCGGGAAATTTGATATTTATAGAAAATTTCCGGGAAATTTTATATTTATAGAACATTTCCGGGAAATTTTATATTTATAGAACATTTCCGGGAAATTTTATATTTATAGAACATTTCCGGGAAATTTTATATTTATAGAACATTTCCGGGAAATTTTATATTTATAGAACATTTCCGGGAAATTTTATATTTATAGAACATTTCCGGGAAATTTTATATTTATAGAACATTTCCGGGAAATTTGATATTTATAGAATATTTCCGGGAAATTTGATATTTATAGAAAATTTCCGGGAAATTTGATATTTATAGAAAATTTCCGGGAAATTTGATATTTATAGAAAATATCCGGGGAATTTGATATTTATAGAAAATAAATTTGATATTTATAGAAAATTTGCGGGAAATTTTATATTTATAGAAAATTTTCGGGAAATTTGATATTTATAGAAAATTTTCGGGAAATTTGATATTTATAGAAAATTTCCGGGAAATTTGATATTTATAGAAAATTTCCGGGAAATTTGATATTTATAGAAAATTTCCGGGAAATTTGATATTTATAGAAAATTTCCGGGATATTTGATATTTATAGAAAATTTCCGGAAAACTTGATATTTATAGAAAATTTCCGGGAAATTTGATATTTATAGAAAATTTCCGGGAAATTTGATATTTATAGAAAATTTCCGGGAAATTTGATATTTATAGAAAATTTCCGGGAAATTTGATATTTATAGAAAATTTCCGGGAAATTTGATATTTATAGAAAATTTCCGGGAAATTTGATATTTATAGAAAATTTCCGGGAAATTTGATATTAATAGAAAATTTCCGGGAAATTTGTTATTCATAGAAAATTTCCGGGTAATTTGATATTTATAGAAAATTTCCGGGTAATTTGATATTTATAGAAAATTTCCGGGTAATTTGATATTTATAGAAAATTTCCGGGAAATTTTAAATTTATAGAAAATTTCCGGGAAATTTTAAATTTATAGAAAATTTCCGGGAAATTTGAAATTTATAGAAAATTTCCGGGAAATTTTAAATTTATAGAATATTTCCGGGAAATTTGATATTTATAGAAAATATCCGGGAAATTTGATATTTATAGAAAATATCCGGGGAATTAGATACTTATAGAAAATAAATTTGATATTTATAGAAAATTTCCGGGAAATTTGATATTTATAGAAAATTTCCGGGAAATTTGATATTTATGGAAAATTTCCGGGAAATTTGATATTTATAGAAAATTTCCGGGAAATTTGATATTTATAGAAAATTTCCGGGATATTTGATATTTATAGAAAATTTCCGGAAAATTTATTTTACATACAAACACATGAGGTACGATGACGTCGGCATTAGCCGTTGACAAAACTACATTTGTTTTCGTGGTTCGCGATGCGAACCCAAGCAAAAAACAAAAATGTATTGGTATGAGAGTTTTAGTATGTTGACTTAGTTCGGTAAAATACGGGTTTGGTTAGCAGTTCTTGTTAAATTCAATTTTCTGCTTCCTCAAGTATTTCAGCTGATTTAAGTTAAAGACATACACTATTGCTACTGAATTCTGAAGATGATAGAGTGGTGTCTATCGAAACTGCAGTCAATTCTACCAAGCAATTAAAACTCTCTACCAATTTTTGTATTTGTTTCTATTACTTTCTTGGAATAGACAGAAAGTAAATGGAACATATGGTCTCAAACCAAATAAATTCTGACTGAATAACAAAAGCACAGACCAACAATAAATAACAACAACACATACAAACACATGAGGTACGATGACGTCGGCATTAGCCGTTGACAAAACTACATTTGTTTTCGTGGTTCGCGATGCGAACCCAAGCAAAAAACAAAAATGTATTGGTATGAGAGTTTTAGTATGTTGACTTAGTTCGGTAAAATACGGGTTTGGTTAGCAGTTCTTGTTAAATTCAATTTTCTGCTTCCTCAAGTATTTCAGCTGATTTAAGTTAAAGACATACACTATTGCTACTGAATTCTGAAGATGATAGAGTGGTGTCTATCGAAACTGCAGTCAATTCTACCAAGCAATTAAAACTCTCTACCAATTTTTGTATTTGTTTCTATTACTTTCTTGGAATAGACAGAAAGTAAATGGAACATATGGTCTCAAACCAAATAAATTCTGACTGAATAACAAAAGCACAGACCAACAATAAATAACAACAACACAAAATTTGATATTTATAGAAAATTTCCGGAAAATTTGATATTTATAGAAAATTTCCGGGAAATTTGATTTGGAAATTTGATAGAAGATTTCCGGGGAATTTGATATTTCTAGAAAATTTCCGGGGAATTTGATATTTATAGAAAATTTCCGGGAAATTTTAAATTTATAGAAAATTTCCGGGAAATTTGAAATTTATAGAAAATTTCCGGGAAATTTTAAATTTATAGAAAATTTCCGGGAAATTTTAAATTTATAGAAAATTTCCGGGAAATTTGAAATTTATAGAAAATTTCCGGGAAATTTTAAATTTATAGAAAATTTCCGGGAAATTTTAAATTTATAGAAAATTTCCGGGAAATTTTAAATTTATAGAATATTTCCGGAAAATTTGATATTTATAGAAAATATCCGGGAAATTTGATATTTATAGAAAATATCCGGGGAATTTGATATTTATAGAAAATAAATTTGATATTTATAGAAAATTTCCGGGAAATTTGATATTTATAGAAAATTTCCGGGAAATTTGATATTTATAGAAAATTTCCGGGAAATTTGATATTTATAGAAAATTTCCGGGAAATTTGATATTTATAGAAAATTTCCGGGAAATTTGATATTTATAGAAAATTTCCGGGAAATTTGATATTTATAGAAAATTTCCGGGAAATTTGATATTTATAGAAAATTTCCGGGATATTTGATATTTATAGAAAATTTCCGAAAAATTTGATATTTATAGAAAATTTCCGGAAAATTTGATATTTATAGAAAATTTCCGGGAAATTTGATTTGGAAATTTGATAGAAAATTTCCGGGGAATTTGATATTTCTAGAAAATTTCCGGGGAATTTGATATTTCAAGAAAATTTCCGAGAAATTTGATATTTATAGAAAATTTCCTGGAAATTTGATATTTATAGAACATTTCCGGGAACTTTATCATCTATATGAAGTGTTCTAACGGCGCAAATGTAAGTCCTCACGTTCTTGACGGATATTGTCTTTAAGAGCTGCCAGAGTCTGAGGCTTGTTGACATAAACCCGAGACTTCAAAAAGCCCCACAAAAAGAAGTCTGGAGCGGTCAAATCAGGCGATCTTGCTGGCCAGGGCAAATCGCCAAAACGGGAGATTAGGCGCCCGGGAAATGCATCCTTCAGCATATCGGTTGTGGCACGTGCAGTGTGTGCCGTTGCACCGTCCTGTTGGAACCACATGTTTTCCAATCCCAATTCATCAAGTTGCTGCAAAAAGAACTCGTTGATCATTGCTCTGTAGCGCTCACCATTCACAGTAACCGTTTGGCCCGCGACGTCTTCGAAGAAAAAAGGTCCGATGACTCCTCCAGCGAAACAGCACACAGAACGGCTACTCCGGGGTCTGCCACGCCTGGCAGCATCTCGTGTTGTGCCAGTCTCTTCGAGGCGAGCGGCTAAACGTCGCAGTGTTTCACCAGTAGGCGTTGGACGGCCAGGAAATCTGCGACGAAATTCACGTTGTGCCAAAGTCACCGACCGATTATTGGTCAAATAAATAGTCAGCAATATTCCGCGTTCTGGAGCAGTGTAGCGTAATATTGTTTATTAATGTGTATCTCGCATGTGTTTACTACACAAATGTCAAAACAGAACTGACATTAGGGGCCAATCGCAAAATTTATAGCATTTTCTGATAGGAGGATTACTTTTGCGCCACCTGTTATAACTTGAGTCGAACTCTGCGGAGGTCTTTCCTCTAGACTATAGTCGATCAATTCCTCTTCTCTACAGTGTAGTCAATCTCTGAAATATTAATTTATATTCATGTAGACTTGAGACTTCATCCTTTACACTAGTGTAGATTACATTAATAAATGTATGAAGTTATATGTATTTAAAGAAAGTGGTACAGTTCCTCCCTCGGAAACACTGTTTTGCTGGAAAGAAAAAAATGTGATGGAGCCTTGACAAAAACCTTAACAGAAAAAAAATTAATAAGCACCAGTTTAATATACAAAATGCATAAAACCGTGTAAATAATATGTTCTCGAAATATTATGAAATTTTTCACACATTCCTCCTCATCACCCGACTTCATCCTTGAGAGAAGACCTCCTGCCTGCCACCACCCACACTCACCTCTAGCGTCACCCAACCAAGCGCTAAACGTTAGCGCCATCATTTAGGGCCCTTTGGCCTCATCCACTTAAACATTTTTCGTATTCCACTTCGTTAGATTTGCTGAGCTGCAGCTCAAGGGCACTCGTCTGTTTTTTTTTCGTACACACGCGCATTTGCAGATGCATTTAATGCTCCAAATAATTCAATTGCGAAACACTATGTGAATTGTTCAGTTTGTCAAAAAGCGTAACTGCGATTATGAAGAGGTGTGAACAATTCACATTGAAACAGATTTAATTAAAGATATAAAATATGTATTAATTTGGGATAAGTCATTCGACTTGTTCCTATTGCACTAGGTATATATTTATAAAAATTTAAATTTAAAATTTCAGTTTTTTCTCAGTGAAATTCATCACTGATGGCAATGCCAGTAACATTTGAATTTGATCACATAAATGGAGAATTTAAAAGCATAATTTTGGGCTGCCTAAAGTAGATGTGCTCGCACTACAGGGTTTGTGACTAAGCTAGACCAGATGAACGACTTCAGGGAGTTTTATATTGTAAGATGGATAGTTGTTAAGCCGCAGCCAATGAATGCGGCTGATTGAACTAACGAGTGATTATTTAGGAGCTTTCGGATTTCATTAAAACAAAAAACAAAACAAAAAATTTAGAGATATTTATAAAAGATTTATTTCAGTTGATAGCACGGTTTATATAATTCAATGTTTCAATGATGAAAAACAATGTTTAAAGATAAAAACACGTAACCCCCTGAGCTGCCAAAAACAGTGTTGCCAAAAAGTACGCTTTACATTTACAATTTAACCAATTCAGTGAGTTAATTCACGATGTTAAAGTTGTGTGTTGACTTTCTGTCCGTCCGTCTGTCTGTTGTAATCACGCTACAATGTATAATACTTGAGCCAGGTGGCTGAAATTTGGTACATATACTTCTTATATCTGCAGGTATGTTGAGATTGGAAATGGACAATATCGGTCCAATTTAGGATACAGCCCTCATATGTATATGACATCTCCCCGATTTGACTTCTTAATGTCATAGAGACCACAAACGTCAACTGATCGGGCTGAATGTTGGTAACTGGGGTTTATTTATACCCGGTTTCCTTCACACGAGCAACGGCAGTTATAGGTCCATGTTTTGATATAGCCCCATACAAAGGTCCCTCCAGTTTTGACCTTGTAACGCCACAAAAACCTCAAATTTCAACGAATTGGGCTAAAATTTGGTATAATGAGTTCATCAGCACGTGCGATCCATGCTGGAGGGTATATAAGATTCGGCAAGGCCGAACTTAACGCTTTTACTTGTTTGATATAATATAGCATCTCCTTCTTAACGTCATAGAGCCCACAAATGCCAAGTAATCGGGCTGAAAATTGGTAACTGGGGCTTATTTATGCCCGGAATCCTTTACACGGTAGTCATAGGTTTGTGTATAGCCCCCATACAAAGTTTCATCCAGATTTGACTTTGTAACGCCACAAAAACCTCAAATTTCATCGAATTGGTTTGAAATTTGGTATAATGAATTTATTTGCACCCAAAATCATTCACCTGAGATTCGGGATTTATTTGTTTAAATTTAGCAGCGTTTATTCGTAGAGCAAGTGACTTCCTTCCTCTAAGTTTCGTAGCAGGGGTCTGTAAAATACACCTTCTATAGCCCTTAGAAGCCAAATCAGAATGGACATATACGAGTATATGGGGGCTATATCTAAATCTGAACCGATTTCCACTCTTTATTAATGGCTGAAGAGACATCAATCTGCCAATTTTTACTTCGATATGACCTAAAGGAGAACTTCTATAGCACTTAGATGTCAAATCGGAAGGAACATATATATAACGGGTGGTCAAAGTAGAGACACTTTTTTCAATAACCTTGTTTTGACAGATCACGTTGTTAAGTATTGTTTGGCATTTCATCATGGAAAGACTTACGCCTGAACAACTTTTACAAATTATTCAGTTTTATTATCAAAATAATCGTTCGTTCCAATTGTGCGCTAAGTCCCTTTTTTTATCAAAAAAACACTTTCAAGTCGACTCACGACCTTTACACCCATGAGCAATATTTTAGCTCTCTTGAAGAGCTATCTTTTTGCCATTGACCGATTCCCGATCCGACGTACCGGAATCATAGGTCCATATTTCTTAAGAAATGATACCGGTGAGATCGTAACCGTCAATAGCGACCGTTATCGTGCCATGATAACCGACTATTTGATGCCTGAAATTCAAGCTCGTGATCTCGGCGATATTTGGTTTCAAGAGGACGGCGCCACTTCCCACACATCGCATCAATCAATGGATTCATTGAGAGAACACTTCGGTGAGGAGATAATTTCACGTTTTTGGGCCGGTCGATTGGCCATCAAGATCGTGTGACTTTTTCCTGTGGGGATATGTAAAGTCTAATGTTTATGCGGACAAACCCGCTTCGCTTACTTCCCACACAGGCCTTGGAGCAAAACATCACGCGTGTCAGTCGCCAGTTACCAGTCGAAATGCTCGAACGAGTCACGAAAATTTGACTCAATTGATGGACCATCTGAGACGTAGCCGCGGCCAACATTTGATAGGCATAATCATCAAAAAGTAAATGCCAAAGAATGTTCTTTCAAATGATAATAAACATTACCCATTCAATTTGAAATTTTTGTGTATTTTTCTTTTAAAAAGTAGGGAACATCGAAATGGATAACCCTATTTATGGGGACCATATCTAAATCTGAAGCGATTTCCACTAAACTTAGTAGTCTCTATTAACGCCGCACAGTGGTTCAGAATCGTTTTTTACTGGCCAAAACTCTATAACTTTGGAACCGATAGAGATATTTTAGTAATTTTTTTCTTTTACTTCAATAAAATTGGGTCAGCAGTTATTGAGGAATTATTGAGTTTTTTTAATATTTAGCATGGAAATGTGGGGTTTTGTTTTGGTTTCATCTTCTTTATTTATTAAAACAATGTCATACGTTGATAAATAAGCCATTTTAGTAATACATTTTTTTGTAAAATTAAAAAATTTAAAAATTTTTTTCGACAAAAAAATTTCGTCGATGTTTAAAAAAACACTTTGCATAGCAAACTTTTTTTATATTTTGTAAAGGGTCCGCTATCTAACGTTTTTTTTCAACTAGTGCTTATTTCGTGAATGGAAACACTTAGCTCATGTCTGATTTGACAGATAATTAGTTTTATCCTTCCGCTGAACGAATATGGTTGTGTATACGCCTGAACAAGTGGGCCTGCGATCGACTTACAGAAGATGCCGATTTTGCCAAAAAAAAATCATCTTTTCAGATGAAGCTCATTTTGATCTTGGCGGGTATGTAAACAAGCAAAATTGTCGCATTTGTGGCACAGAAAACCCGCACGCATACATTGAGAAGCCGATACACCCAAAACGAGTCACTGTTTGGTGCGGATTTTGGTCAAGAGGCATAATTGGACCATGAGCAAGGAGTGGCCGTTACAGTCAATGGCGATCGTTATCGGGCCATGTTGAACGAATTTTTGTTCAAAAAATTGAAGAGGATAATATTGGCAACATTTGGTATCAACAGGACGGCGCTACGTGCCACACAGCCGAAGCTATAATCTATGTTTTGCGCGATGTTTAAAAAAAAAGTTATTTGGCGGACCCTTTATTTGAACAACATTAAGGGAAAGCATTTATGATCCCCTCACCTTAGAGAGGAGGGTATATCATTTGCTACGAACCAAAAGTGTAACACATCGAAGGAGTGACCTAAGACCCTATGTATGTTCGGCGGATATCCGTTTTGGGTCATTTTAAGTCGAATGAGCAATGTCCGTCCGTCCGTCCGTCTGTCTGTCTGCTGGCTGGTGCGCACGATAACTCTCGAAAGGAGTAACCGATTGACTTCAAATTTGGAACATTTTACACCAAAAGTTAAAGCCTATAACTTTAATACGTACTATTGCATATAGATATTTAAAATTTTGTACAGTGTAATGTTTTTTAGTACCTAGAGTCCAGAGAAAATTGACCGTTATTGGTAAGCCCCTTTTGGTGCCTCCCACACAAATGGACCATTTTGTACCAAAAGTAAACAGCTTTTAACATTAATACCAGTACATACTTTTAAGATATTAAAGGCAATTTAAATTGATAATAATTTAATTAAGACAAAAAAATAAATAAATTTAAAATTTTTTTTTTGTGACTCAAGTTGAGGGGATTCATAAGTCGGTTTACCCGACTGAACTTTCTTACTTGTTTTTATACCCTACACCACACTGTGGTACAGGGTATTATAAGTTTGTTTCACGGCAGATGTTTGTAACACCTGAAAATAACACAGCTAGACCCACCTTAAAGTATACCGATCGACTCAGAATCACTAGCTGAGTCGATTTAACCATGCCTGTCCGTCCGTCTGTCCATGAAAAGTTGTTCGTCGACTACAGGTCGCAATTTCACTCCGATCGTTCTGAAATTTTGCAGTTTAGAGTATTTTGCAGCTGTTAAGATCGCTATTGAATTTGGTTGAAATCGGTTCAGATTTAGATATAGCTCCCATATATATCTTTCGTCCGATTTGGCCCTTTAGTCCTATAGAAGCTGTATTTTACATCCGATCGTTTTGAAATTTAGAATGGTAGAGTTTCTTGATCCATGAACCAACATTGCCGAATTTGAAGAAAATCGGTTAAGATTTAGCTATAGCTCCCATATATATGCTTCGTCCGATTTTGCTCTTTAATCCTGTAGAAGCTGTATTTTACATCCAATCATTTTGAAATTTAGAATGGTAGAGTTTCTTGATCCATGAACCAGCACTACCGAATTTGAAGAAAATCGGTTAAGATTTAGCTATAGCTCCCATATATATGTTTCGTCCGATTTGGCCCTTTAGTTCTATAGAAGCTGTATTTTACATCCAATCATTTTGAAATTTAGAATGGTAGAGTTTCTTGATCCATGAACCAACATTGCCGAATTTGAAGAAAATCGGTTAAGATTTAGCTATAGCTCCCATATATATGCTTCGTCCGATTTTGCTCTTTAATCCTGTAGAAGCTGTATTTTACATCCAATCATTTTGAAATTTAGAATGGTAGAGTTTCTTGATCCATGAACCAGCACTACCGAATTTGAAGAAAATCGGTTAAGATTTAGCTATAGCTCCCATATATATGTTTCGTCCGATTTGGCCCTTTAGTCCTATAGAAGCTGTATTTTACATCCAATCATTTTGAAATTTAGAATGGTAGAGTTTCTTGATCCATGAACCAACATTGCCGAATTTGAAGAAAATCGGTTAAGATTTAGCTATAGCTCCCATATATATGCTTCGTCCGATTTTGCTCTTTAATCCTGTAGAAGCTGTATTTTACATCCAATCATTTTGAAATTTAGAATGGTAGAGTTTCTTGATCCATGAACCAACACTACCGAATTTGAAGAAAATCGGTTAAGATTTAGCTATAGCTCCCATATATATGTTTCGTCCGATTTGGCCCTTTAGTCCTATAGAAGCTGTATTTTACATCCAATCATTTTGAAATTTAGAATGGTAGAGTTTCTTGATCCATGAACCAACATTGCCGAATTTGAAGAAAATCGGTTAAGATGTAGCTATAGCTCCCATATATACATATGTTTCATCCGATTTGGCTCTTTAGTCCTATAGAAGCTGTATTTTACATCCGATCGTTTTGAAATTTAGAATGGTAGAGTTTCTTGATTCATGAACTAACATTGGCGAATTTGAAGAAAATCGGTTAAGATTTAGCTATAGCTCCCATATATATGTTTCGTCCGATTTGGTCCTTTAGTCCTATAAAAGCTGTATTTTACATCCAATCCTGTTTAAATTTAGAATGGTAGAGTTTCTTGATCCATGAACCAACACTACCGAATTTGAAGAAAATCGGCTAAGATTTAGCTATAGCTCCCATATATATGTTTCGTCCGATTTGGCCCTTTAGTCTTATAAAAGCTGTATTTTACATCCAATCGTTTTGAAATTTAGAATAGTAGAGTTTCTTGATTCATGAACCAACATTGCCGAATTTGAAGAAAATCGGTAAAGATTTAGCTATAGCTCCCATATATATGTTTCATCCGATTTGGCTCTTTAGATCCAATCGTTTTTATACCCTACACCACACTGTGGTACAGTGTATTATTTAAGTATAAAATGTCCCAAAAGTAAATTTATGTAAACAATTTATACATGAATTACAAAATTTATATATCAGAGTTATTCAATATTACGAGAGTGGTGTAGGGTATTATATAGTCGGCACCGCCCGACTTTAGCCTTTCCTTACTGGTTTAATATTGTTTTCGTGTTTGTGACACCTAATTGCATCAGAAACTGTTATCCACATCCCTTGGACAAAAATTTTGTTGTATAGTGTTATGATTCTTAATATTCCAGATGTTGAGTTATATACTCGTAAATGATGATTTAGATGCTATATAAGTAGTTGTATCGAAAAAACTATTTATATGTAAAGGGTGGTTAAATTTTAAGGGCCAATGTTGATTTTGAATAAAACACAAATTATTTAGCAAATTATTTAGCAAATTATTGTCATTTATTTTTTAATGATAATATTGGTATGGTTCAATTATGTATGGAAGAAAATATCGGCCAAATGGCGGGCGCAACCTCGGCGGCGCACCTCCATCCGATGGTCCAAATTTTCGATGACGCTGAAGCATAATTGAGGTTCTATGCCGTTAATGTGCCGAATTATCTCATCCTTTAGCTCTTGAATTGTTGCTGGCTTATCGACGTACATCTTTACTTTCCAATAACCCCAAAGAAAGAAGTCCAACGGCGTGAAATCACATGATCTTGGCGGCCAATTGACATCGACGTGAGATAACAAGACCATTGAATTTGTTGCGCAAAAGAGCCATTGTTTCGTTAGCTATGTGGCAAGTGGCACCGTCCTGTTGAAACCACATTTTGTCCACATCCATATCTTCCAATTCGGGCCATAAAATGTTCGTTATCATCTCACGATAGCGAACACCATTCACAGTAATTGCCTGACCCACAGGCCGTAAATTAGACAGATGTGCCGTCCGGACGAAACGTCAAAATCTATCAGTTACGAACGAATAGGAATGAAATGTCACACGCGAACATATTATTTTTCATTTTTGGCCTGACCCGCCTCATTTCGATGAAGTATGGCCCGCTGACGTCGCCAGCCCATAAGCTGCACCAAACGAACTGGGCGAGCATGCACAGGCGTTTTCACATCTCCTACAGACCCGGTTAGCTGAAATTTGCGCACAATTCTCCCGATTGTGGACACATTTGGTCGATTATGCTGATCAAATAAACATCACGAAGTGCACGAAATGCATTTTGATTAGAACGCTCATTTTCGTAAAAGGCTTAAAAAACTTTAACGCGTTGCTCGATTGTGTATCTTTCCATGGTTCAAATTGAGTTAGTCTGAAATTGAGAAATGTCAAATGAAATGCAGACAAACAAACTTGACGTTTAGGTGTGGTTCACATTCAACATCGGCCCTTACAATTTAAGCACCCTTTATAATGAATAAATGCCAAATTTATTGAATGAAATGCATATGAACAATTATTCATCCATTTATTCACTGCTTCAGTTTGCTTACGCTTGACTCTTGAACAATTCACCATTACTTCTGCACACAATTTCGGTAGTACGAGTATTGTGATTATTGAATTTTCTGCTTTAATTGATTTATTTAAGATTTCATGCTTCGCTTTTTGTTTATTCAAAGCTGTTTTTTTAACAATTCTCAATGAATGACGTCATTGACGAGCGGGTCATTTATAAACCAAATCCCGCATAAGCGAATTTGGTTCAGCTGAGTGGCTAGAAACATTCTTTCTTATAACTTTAATTAAGAATCAAATTCAAATGAAATGGAAATTATTAATTATATCAATCAATTTACGTATATAAAAGAAAAGAACCCCAACTCCACTATAAATACCCAAAGTTTAAATTCAAAACTGCATCAGTTCCTTGGACAATCAAGCGAAGAATCAACAAAAAATAAATCCACTCATGATGCAATTTTTAATCGTCGGAGTTCCTTTGGCACTTTGCCTCAATTTAGCTGCTGCTGCCCTCTTTCAACATCAACAACCTACCAGTTATTCTGAGGTAACCAAACACGATTCGGTTGGATCTTATAATTCGCATGGCCTCAACGATTATCAGGATAGTCATGAATATTTCTCAGAGCCTAAATATGAATTCAAATATGGCGTTAAGGATTCGAATACTGGTGATATTAAGGATCAATGGGAGCAAAGAGATGGTGATACTGTTAAAGGTAACAACAACAAATTATTATTTGAGATGTTTACGCCAATTTAAGTATTTGATTTGTACTTATCATAGGAGGTTACTCTATGAAAGAAGCTGATGGCTCCACTCGCATTGTGGAATACACCGCTGATGACCAGCACGGTTTCCGGGCTGTAGTCAAGAGAATTGGTCTGGCTCATAAACCTGTTGTACCATATAACGACTGGGAGTATTAGTAAAGAATACATTCTTCTTATATAGAAAATAAAACATATTACGAGTATTTATAATAAAATTTTGCTCTCAAAAAATCACATTTTCCTTTTTATACCCTCATCCAGTGGATGGGGGGTATATTCATTTGGTCACTTCGTTTGTAACACCACTAAATAATGATCTGAGACCCCATAAAGTATACTTACATATCGATACCTCCATTCTAAAACATGCTAAGTCGATATATCTAAATATGAACTGATTTCTTCCAAATTTAAAAGTGTTCATTCATATAATAGGAAACCTCTTTCTGCCGAATTTCATACTGATCGGATATAAAATACAGTTTTTGCAGCGCTTACATATCAAATCGAGGGTAACATATATATGGGGGCTATATCTAAATCTGAACCGATTTTCTCCGAATTTGGCAGTATTCCTTCATATAATAAGAAACCTCTTTCTGCCGAATTTCATACTGATCGGATATAAAATACGGTTTCTACAGCGATTACATGTCAAATCGGGTGTAACATATATATAGGGGCTATATCTAAATATCAACCGAGTTTGACTCCTTGGGCCAAAAAAGAGCACTGTGATAAATTTCATCACAATCGGACCATAAATAGGACCTGCACTTTGATTACAACGATTCATCTACAGACGGACGGACAATCGGACATGATTAAATCGACTGAGGAAGTGATTCCAAGTCGATCGGTGTAATAAACGATGGACCTATATCTTCTCCTATATCTAAATCTGAACTGAATTTCCCTGAATTTGGCAGAGTTCATTCCTGTAATAAGAGAACTCTCTCTCTGCCAAATATCGTACTGATCTGATACAAAATACAGTTTCAACAGCGCTTACATGTCAAATCGGGTGTAACATATATATAAGGGCTATATCTAAATCTGAACCGATTTTGACTGATTCCAATAGGCATCGTCCTTGGTCAAAGAAGAGAACTGTGCTAAATTTCATCACAATCGGACCATAATTAAGACCTGTACTTTGATTACAACGATACATCTACAGACGGACGGACGGACAGTCGGACATGGTTAAATGGACTGAGGAAGTGATTCCAAATCGATGGGTATAATAAACGATGGATCTATATCTACGCCTACTGGGTGGTACAAACAAATGCACAAACTCATAATACCCTGGACCACAGTGTGGTGTAGGGTATAACAACGAACGCTGAAAAATGTGGTATTTATGGCTTAAATTAGCATATTTGAGATCTAGATCTACACGGGGACCACAACAGTATTACAACTGATTTGTATAAATTTTATTGAGATGAATTCTTGCCAAAATAGAATACAAACTGCAATTTTTCTGCTAAATTTCTTAGAAAATATGGTGTTTATGGCTTAAGTAAGCCTTTTTGGGAGCGACATCTATAGGTAGAATATAACAAAATATGAACTGATTTAAAAAATGTTTGCTGCGATGAATTCTTATCTTAATTAAATACTGTATTACTGTAAAGATTCAGTTAAAATGCTTAGAAAATATGGTATTTATGGCTTAAATACGTATATTTTGGAGCGACCTCTGTAGGGTGACTATAACAAAATATGAACCTATTTGTAAAATTTTTGCTGTGATGAATTCCTGTCAGAATAGAATACAAACTGCAAAGTATATGCAAAATTGCTCTAAAAATGTGGTATCTATGGCTTAAAAGCCCGTATTTTGGAGCGACCTCTATAGGGGAGCTATATAAAAACATTGACCGATATGGCCCATTTGCAATCCCAAACAACCTATAGGAAATATTTGTACTTAATTTGATCAATTTAGCTCTACTATTACGGACTGTAGGGTGATTACAACAGACAGACGGACGGACGGACGGAGGGACAGACGGACATGGCTAAATCGTCTTAGAATTTTACGACGATTAAGAATATATATATGTTCTTTATGGGGACTCAGAGCAATATATAGAGGTGTTTCAAACGGAGTGACAAAATGAATATACCCCCCATCCTATGGTGGAGGGTATAATAATGAGGATAACAAATGTTGGGAATATCACTTTCATGTTGAGAAAGTGGTTTAGTAAGTGTCGCTTAAACATTTATATCTTTTTTTAGTATTTTCCAGGAACAAAAAAACATAAAAAATATTTAAAAAAATCTTATTAGATTTATTGAATGTTTCACATTCGAATTGTTCAGCTTTTTCGATCAACTCTTTCCTTTCGAAAGAGAGGTTTTTGTGGTGTATTGGAAAAGATAAGACACTGCGCTTTGAAAGCCATGTAAACACATACCCTTATACGTATTTCAATCCTGTCCGGGGATATCATCAGACACATCTTATACATGACACATTGTGAGCTTGTAGTTGTGGCGATCATCACTTGTATATATACCAATCTACAAAGAAATTTGCATATGGGAATTATATACCTACGAAGAAGCTTACAAAGTCACACAGCCAAAGAGCTTCAAGCGAGACTTAAATTCACCATTTTCACCACCCCATGTGACAGGTAAGGGTTGCCAGTTCGACACAGTTGTCTCTACACCAATCGCCAGTAGATGGCGTTGTTGAATACCAAATTTTTAATGTTATTTTTTAGAATTCATTAACACTACGTGTTGAAGATGAGCAGCTCTTCTTTCTAATTGTATTAGGCGGTCTGATCCTATTATTTAAATGTTTTTAGAAGTTTTTGTTAATGATCGATTTTATTTTTAATTTTATTAAATTTATTGAATGTTTCACATTCGAATTGTTCAGCTTTTTCGATCAACTCAAAAAAATCGCAAAAAATTAGTTTGTTCCATTTTATGGTTTTTCTCACTGTGGAGTTGAACTGAAGATTTCGAACGCTAGAGTCCTAAAGAAGAAAACAAAGCATACTTGAACCAAGTAAAAGCGTTAAGTTCGGCCATGCCGAATCTTATACAAGTATACCCTCCACCATGGATCGTACGTGAAGAGTTACGGGTACTAATAAACTCATTATACCAAATTTCAGCCCAATTCGTTGAAATTTTAGGTTTTTGTGGCATTACGAAGTCAAATCTAAAGAGATCTTTGTATGGGGGCTATATCAAAACATGGACCTATGATTACCGTTGTTCGTGTGAAGAATACCGGGTATAAATAAAACCCAATTACCAATTTTCAGCCCGATAAGTTGGCATTTGCGGTCTCTATGACGTCCAGAAGTCAAATCGTGGAGATACTATATACGGGGGCTATATCCAAAAATGCACCGATATTGCCCATTCCCAACATACCGGCAGATATAAGAAGTATATGTACCAAATTTCAGACACCAAGCTCAAGTATTATAAATTGTAGGGTGATTACAACAGACGGATGGACGGACGGACATGGCTAAATCGTCTTAGAATTTTACGACGATTAAGAATATATATACTTTATGGGGTCTCAGGTCAATATTTAGAGGATTTACAAACGGGGTGACAAAATGAATATACTCCCCATCCTATGTTGAAGGGTATAAAGACGTGACCTTCATAAGGGGCTTATACAGGGTTTTCCAATCAGGGCTGTGGAGTCGAAGTCGGCGTTGTTTTTGCTGCTTTCATTAAATTATACTTTCCAATAAATACATTGTATATTTTTAAAATATTTTGTATAAATACATATATAACAAGTAAGAAAGTTTCAGTCGGGTAAACCGACTAAGGTATACCCTCACTTTGTGAGTAATGTAATGAATATTACTCGAATTATTCTGTCAATTTGTGTGGGAGGTACCAGAAGGGGTTTATCAAATACACTTTTTTTTTTTGCTGAACATTAGATACTTTAAATTCATTGCACTGTGCCGACTTATAAGCATTTATGTGCACTGGTATAAACGTTATGAGACATTAAATTGTGGTATGATTTGGGCATTTTGTGTGGGAGGTACAAAGAGGGGCGTGGCAATAACGCCCATTTTTCACAGGGCTATAGACACTATAAAAACATTACACTGTACACAATTTCAAGTATTTTTATACACTGGTTTTAATGTTATAAGCTGTTAACTTTTGGTGCAAAAAGGTACCTTTGTGTGGGAGGTACCAAAAGGGGCGTGACAACAACACCCATTTTTCCCTGGACTGTAGGCAATATAAAAGCATAATATTGTACAAAATTTCAAGTATTTTTATACACTGTTATTAATGTTATAAGCTGTTAACTTTTGGTGCAAAATGGTGCATTTGTGTGGTAGGTACCAAAAGGGACGTGGCGACTTCGCCCATTTTTCTCGAGTTGATAACGACTAATAAGCTAATACTATGTGTGGAATTTCAAAAGATTCGAATAAGTAGTATAGCAGTTATTAAAGAATCAATATTTCACAACATTTTAACCCTTTGTGGGGGAGGTACTAGAAGGAGTGGACCAATATGGCCCATCTTCGAACTTAGCCGGAGATAGAAAAAAATATTACCACATACCAAATTTGAGGTCAATCGGTTACTCCTTTCGAGAGTTATCGTGCGCACCAGCCAGCAGACACACAGACAGACGGACGGACATTGCTCATTCGACTTAAAATGACCCAAAACGGATTTCCTCCGAACATACTTGGGGTCTTAGGTCACTCCTTCGACGTGTTACACTTTTTTCCGTAGCAAATGATATATACCCTCGTCACACTAAAGTGAGGGTATAAATAGAGACACATGCGAATGAATATGTTTGGTCCGGATTGACTCAGTACGTTTTATGAAATCGATCTCGGAGTCGCAGTCGGAGTCGACTCCGAGATGGTCGACTCCGAGATGAATTTTGGAAAATTATCTAATTCAGCTATTTTCGCGATCAAAAAATCTGATTGATATGTGTGTACTTAAACATATTTATACAAAATAAGTACAAAAATAATAAAATTTATGCATTTGAAAGTATAATTTCATGAAATTTGCAAAAACAACGCCAAATCCGACTCTACAGCCCTGTCTGATTTCTTTGAAAAAAACACACACTTATTGCTAAGGAAATTCAAAAGTTTTCTTATTTAATGTGAAGTACAATCGATGCAATTAAGTTCTAAATAAAACGTCATTCAAATGGCCTCCACGATTTCTTCTGCAGGAACGAATTCGATGAACCCAATTTTCGAGCACTTTTCCACTAAATCAAGTAGTATGTCATGAATGGCACATTCAATATTGACTTGTAAAGCTTGAAGAGAGTCTGGTGTATTTCGAAAGACCAATGACTTCAAATAACCCCACAGGTGATAGTCAACTTCTTGGAGGCCATTCAATATCACATTTTCTTGAAATAATCGAATTTCCCAACATTTCTCGCAACAATTCAATTGTTTCATTTGCTGTGTGACACGTAGCCACAATCGGTCAATGGCAAAAAGATAGCTCTTAACGAGAGCTAAAATATTGCTCTTGGCTGTCAAGGTCGTAGGTCGACTGGAAAGTGTTTTTCTTTGGACTTTGAAAAAAATGGATTTATCATCATTTTCAAATGTGAACGAAAGTTTATTTTTGCTCTAGCTCCTTAAGTATACCTCGGATCGGGAATCGGTCAATGGCAAAAAGCTCCTAACGAGAGCTAAGATATTGCTCATGGGTGTCGAGGTCGTAGGTCGACTGGAAAGTGTTTTTTTTATTTAAAAAAAAAATGGACTTTGCGCACGAAAAGTTGCAATTGAAGAACGATTATTTTGATAATAAAACTGAATAATTTGCGTATTCTTGTGTATATCTCTCCATGATGAAATGTGTATATCTCAATACTGAATACAATGAAAAACAAATGACAGATCATGACATATTACAAATGGCCGAAACGTCACTTCAAAATCATATCATTCCTATTGGAAACCCCGTTACTTATCAAAATATAGACCGATATAGTTCATATTCACTGTTTAATACACTGTTTATTACAATATGAAATATAAAAAGATATACACAAATCAATATCAATATGAATTCTGCAATCATAACTAGAATTACACAAATTTAATAAAAATAAACATTTTGTATTCAACAATTGAGGAATGTATTCTACAACTATCTTTGATAATTGGAAACACATACTTGGAATTTATAATTAATAACACAAGTGAGGCAAAAAATTAACTTTACAACAGCCATTGCAAGTACTTATGGGGTTAATGGAAACAGTTAGCAACTATTTTAACGCTTTACCAATTAGAAATATTATATATTTTTTGGGTAATTACAAATCGAATCAACTAATATGAAGATTGTATTGGAAATAATAGTTGTTTGAAGCAGAATTAAGCGATATGAATTAATAATAGCACAATTTTAAGTATAAATAATATAATTACAAATTACTAATTAATATATAAGGAAGAGCAATAGCATCTAATGCCTTCAGCTGAATAGGATTTCTACAATTTGTATTTACAAGGGATGTTTCTAAAATCAACAAATTTTTTTTAACTTAACTTTCATTGAAAATTACATTTAGTATTTGGACCATAATTTTCAATTATAAGCCTGATTGTGCCGTGTTATGCGTCAAATAAAGGGAATTATGAAGGCTATATATGCTGCGAATATCACTTTCACGTAGAATCTTTGGTTTAGTAACAGTCGTCAAAAATTTGAGAAAAAATGATTTTTTTAAACACACCTTTTAAAAAACACTTTTTCCTGGTACAAAAGAAAACCATAAAAAATAGAAAAAAGTCTAAAATTATTATTTAATCACATTTTTAAAAAGCAAGCATGCTAACGAAGAGAACACTGTCTTTTTGAAAAAAATCTATGAATAGATGTAAAAGTTATGAGCCATTTTGTAAATGTTACGGAAATTCAAAAAAATCGTGATTCATATTTTTCCGTTTTTATATGATGTTTTTGCTTATATTGAATTTGCTATATGTGAGAGAGTCATAGAAGAGATACTGCATTTGCATTTTATTTTATGAGGATTGATGTCAGACATTATAAAACCAGTAAGGAAAGGCTAAAGTCGGGCGGGGCCGACTATATAATACCCTACACCACTCACGTAATATTGAAAACTCTGATATATAAATTTTGTAATTCATGTATAAATTGTTTACATAAATTTACTTTTGGGACATTTTATACTTAAATAATACCCTGTACCACAGTGTGATGTAGGGTATAAAAACGATTGGATCTAAAGAGCCAAATCGGATGAAACATATATATGGGAGCTATAGCTAAATCTTTACCGATTTTCTTCAAATTCGGCAATGTTGGTTCATGGATCAAGAAACTCTACCATTCTAAATTTCAAAATGATTGGATGTAAATTACAGCTTCTACAGGACTAAAGAGCAAAATCGGACGAAACATATATATGGGAGCTATAGCTAAATCTTAACCGATTTTCTTCAAATTCGGCAATGTTGGTTCATGGATCAAGAAACTCTACCATTCTAAATTTCAAAACGATTGGATGTAAAATACAGCTTCTATAGGACTAAAGGGCCAAATCGGACGAAAGATATATATGAGAGCTATATCTAAATCTGAATCGATTTCAACCAAATTCAATAGGGATCTTTACAGCTGCGAAATACTCTAAACTGCAACTAAACTTCTAAACTTCAGAACGATCGGAGTGAAATTGCGACCTATAGTCGACGAACAACTTTACATGGACAGACGGACGGACGGCGGACGGACGGACGGACAGACATGGTTTAATCGACTCAGCTAGTGATTCTGAGTCACTCGGTATACTTTAAGGTGGGTATAGCTGTGTTATTTGCAGGTGTTACAAACATCTGCCGTGAAACAAACGTATAATACCCTGTACCACTGTGTGGTGTAGGGTATAACAAGAGCTAAAATATTGCTCATGGCTGTCAAGGTCGTAGGTCGACTGGAAAGTGTTTTTTTTTGGATTTTGAAAAAAATGGATTTAGCATCATTATACCCTACACCACTCTGTGGTACAGGGTATTATAAGTTTGTTTCACGGCAGATGTTTGTAACACCTAAAAATAACACAGCTAGACCCACCTTAAAGTATACCGATCGACTCAGAATCACTAGCTGAGTCGATTTAAGCATGTCCGTCCGTCCGTCCGTCCGTCCGTCCGTCTGTGGATGTAAAGTTGTTCGTCGACTACAGGTCGCAATTTCACTCCGATCGTTCTGAAATTTTGCAGTTTAGAGTATTTCGCAGCTGTTAAGATCGCTATTGAATTTGGTTGAAATCGGTTCAGATTTAGATATAGCTCCCATATATATCATTCGTCCGATTTGGCCCTTTAGTCCTATAGAAGCTGTATTTTACATCCAATCATTTTGAAATTTAGAATGGTAGAGTTTCTGGATCCATGAACCAACACTACCGAATTTGAAGAAAATCGGTTAAGATTTAGCTATAGCTCCCATATATATGTTTCGTCCGATTTGGACCTTTAGTCCTATAAATGCTGTATTTTACATCCAATCATTTTGAAATTTAGAATGGTAGAGTTTCTTGATCCATGAACCAACATTGCCGAATTTGAAGAAAATCGGTTAAGATTTAGCTATAGCTCCCATATATATGTTTCGTCCGATTTGGCCCTTTAGTCCTATAGAAGCTGTATTTTACATGCAATCGTTTTGAAATTTTGAATGGTAGTTTCTTGATCCATGAACCAACATTGCCGAATTTGAAGAAAATCGGTTAAGATTTAGCTATAGCTCCCACATATATGTTTCGTCCGATTTTCCTCTTTAGTCCTGTAGAAGCTGTATTTTACATCCAATCATTTTGAAATTTAGAATGGTAGAGTTTCTTGATCCATGAACCAACACTACCGAATTTGAAGAAAATCGGTTAAGATTTAGCTATAGCTCCCATATATATGTTTCGTCCGATTTGGACCTTTAGTCCAATAAAAGCTGTATTTTACATCCAATCGTTTTGAAATTTGGAATGGTAGAGTTTCTTGATCCATGAACCAACATTGCCGAATTTGAAGAAAATCGGTTAAGATTTAGCTATAGCTCCCATATATATGTTTCGTCCGATTTGGCCCTTTAGTTCTATAGAAGCTGTATTTTACATCCAATCGTTTTGAAATTTAGAATAAATAAATAAATTTATTCATGAACTACAAAATTTATATTTCAGAGTTATTCAATATTACAAGAGTGGTGTAGGGTATTATATAGTCGGCCCCGCCCGACTTTAGCCTTTCCTTACTGGTTTTCAAATGTGAACGGAAAGTTTATTTTTGCTCTAGCTCCTTATCGACAGCTCGGATCGGGAATCGGTCGATGGCAAAAAGCTCCTAACGAGAGCTAAAATATTGCTCATGGGTGTCAAGGTCGTAGGTCGAATGGAAAGTGTTTTTTTTTTATTTAAAAAAAAATGGACTTAGCGCACAAAAAGTTGCAATTGGAGAACGATTATTTTGATAATAACACAGAATAATTTGTAAAAGTTGCTCTTGTGTATATCTCTCAATGATGAAATTGTAAACACTACTGAATACAATGAAAAACAAATGACAGATCATGACATACTACAAATGGCCGAAACGTCACTTCAAAATCATATAATCCCTATTGCAAAACCCGTTACTTATCAAAACATAGACCGATATTCACTGTTTAATACTATATGAAATATAAAGAGATATACACAAATCAATAACAATATAAATTCAGTAGTCATAACTAGAATTCCATAAATTTAATAAAAATAAACATTTTGTATTCAACAATTGAGGAATGTATTCTACAACTATCTTTGATAATTGGAAACACATACTTGGAATTTATAATTAATAACACAAGTGAGGCAAAAAATTAACTTTACAACAGCCATTGCAAGTACTTATGGGGTTAATGGAAACAGTTAGCAACTATTTTAACGCTTTACCAATTAGAAATATTATATATTTTTTGGGTAATTACAAATCGAATCAACTAATATGAAGATTGTATTGGAGATAATAGTTGTTTGAAGCAGAATTAAGCGATATGAATTAATAATAGCACAATTTTAAGTATAAATAATATAATTACAAATTACTAATTAATATATAAAGAAGAGCAATAGCATCTAATGCCTTCAGCTGAATAGGATTTCTACAATTTGTATTTACAAGGGATGTTTCTAAAATCAACAAATTTTTTTTAACTTAACTTTCATTGAAAATTACATTTAGTATTTGGACCATAATTTTCAATTATAAGCCTGATTGTGCCGTGTTATGCGTCAAATAAAGGGAATTATGAAGGCTATATATGCTGCGAATATCACTTTCACGTAGAATCTTTGGTTTAGTAACAGTCGTCAAAAATTTGAGAAAAAATGATTTTTTTAAACACACCTTTTAAAAAACACTTTTTCCTGGTACAAAAGAAAACCATAAAAAATAGAAAAAAGTCTAAAATTATTATTTAATCACATTTTTAAAAAGCAAGCATGCTAACGAAGAGAACACTGTCTTTTTGAAAAAAATCTATGAATAGATGTAAAAGTTATGAGCCATTTTGTAAATGTTACGGAAATTCAAAAAAATCGTGATTCATATTTTTCCGTTTTTATATGATGTTTTTGCTTATATTGAATTTGCTATATGTGAGAGAGTCATAGAAGAGATACTGCATTTGCATTTTATTTTATGAGGATTGATGTCAGACATTATAAAACCAGTAAGGAAAGGCTAAAGTCGGGCGGGGCCGACTATATAATACCCTACACGACTCGCGTAATATTGAATAACTCTGATATATAAATATTGTAATTCATGTATAAATTGTTTACATAAATTTACTTTTGGGACATTTTATACTTAAATAATACCCTGTACCACAGTGTGATGTAGGGTATAAAAACGATTGGATCTAAAGAGCCAAATCGGATGAAACATATATATGGGAGCTATAGCTAAATCTTTACCGATTTTCTTCAAATTCGGCAATGTTGGTTCATGGATCAAGTAACTCTACCATTCTAAATTTCAAAACGATTGGATGTAAAATACAGCTTCTTCAGGTCTAAAGAGCAAAATCGGACGAAACATATATATGGGAGCTATAGCTAAATCTTAACCGATTTTCTTAAAATTCGGTAGTGTTGGTTCATGGATCAAGAAACTCTACCATTCTAAATTTCAAAATGATTGGATGTAAAATACAGCTTCTTCAAGACTAAAGAGCAAAATCGGACGAAACATATATATGGGAGCTATAGCTAAATCTTAACCGATTTTCTTCAAATTCGGCAATGTTGGTTCATGGATCAAGAAACTCTACCATTCTAAATTTCAAAACGATTGGATGTAAAATACAGCTTCTATAGGACTAAAGGGCCAAATCGGACGAAAGATATATATGGGAGCTATATCTAAATCTGAACCGATTTCAACCAAATTCAATAGCGATCTTAACAGCCGCGAAATACTCTAAATTGCAAAATTTTAGAACGATCGGAGTGAAATTGCGACCTGTAGTCGACGAACAACTTTACATGGACAGACGGACGGACGGACATCGTTAAATCGATTCAGCTAATGATTCTGAGTCGATCGGTATACTTTAAGGTGGGTCTAGCTGTGTTATTTTCAGGTGTTACAAACATCTGCCGTGAAACAAACTTATAATACCCTGTACCACAGTGTGGTGTAGGGTATAATTATAGAGAGGGCGAGGTTTTATGGCCGTTCGTAACCCTCCATAAAACATGATATGCAATGTGAGAGCTATATTGGATGAGATCCGCTCAGATAGTGGGTCATTCCGCAATATTTGTGGTTTTTATACCCTACAACACACTGTGGTACAGGGTATTATAACTTTGTGCATTTGTTTGTAACACCCAAAAGGAGAAGAAATAGACCCATCGTTTATTATACCGATCGACTTAGAATTACTTT
The DNA here is from genome assembly GCA_963930755.1 of Eudasyphora cyanicolor. NCBI lineage: Eukaryota > Metazoa > Arthropoda > Insecta > Diptera > Muscidae > Eudasyphora > Eudasyphora cyanicolor. The sequence continues at coordinate 38,402,545 of OZ005735.1, read as the reverse complement.
CTGAGTTGATTTAGCTATGTCCGTCTGTCTGTCTGTGCTTGTATTCTTGTAATCAAAGTACAGGTCGCAATTATGGTCCGATCTCGACGAAACTTTACACATATGTTTTATTTGGCCCAAGGACGATCCCAATTGAATTTGGTTAAAATCGGTTCAGATTTAGATATAGCCCCTATATATATGTTACCCCAGATTTGACATTTAAGCGCTGTAAAAACTTTATTTTATATCCGATCAGTCTGAAATTCGGCAGAAAGAGGTTTCTTATCATATGAATGAACACTGTTAAATTTGGAATAAATCGGTTCAGATTTAGATATAGCCCCCATATATACGTTACCCCCGATTTGAAGTGTAAGCACTGTAAAAATGTTATTTTATATCCGATCAGTATGAAATTCGGCAGAAAGAGGTTTCTTGTTATATGAATGAACACTGTTAAATTTGGAAGAAATCCGTTCAGATTTAGATATAGCCCCCATATATACGTTACCCCCGATTTGAAGTGTAAGCGCTGTAAAAATGTTATTTTATATCCGATCAGTATGAAATTGCAGAAAGAGGTTTCCTATTTTAATTTTATGAACACTGTTAAATTTGGAAGAAATCGGTTCAGATTTAGATATAGCCCCATATAAACGTTACCCCCGATTTGACATGTAAGCGCTGTAAAAATGTTATTTTATATCCGATCAGTGCGAATTTCGGCAAAAAGAGGTTTCCTTCTACATGAAGAAATACTGCCAAATTCGGAGAAAATCGGTTCAGATTTAGATATAGCCCCATATATATGTTACCCCCGATTCGACATGTAAGCGCTGTAGAGATTGTATTTTATATCCGATCAGTACGAAATTCGACAGAAAGATGTCTTTTTACATGAATGAGTATTCAGGGAAAATCGGTTCAGATTTATATATAACATCCGTACATATGTTCCTCCTGATTTGGTATCAAAGCGCTATAGAAGTTGTACTTTACATCCGATCATTAAAATTTTCCAGAAATATGTTTCTCAATTTAGGAACGAATATTGCTTAATTTAGCGATTATCGGTTCAGAATTAGATAATATGTTCCTACCCATTTACCAATTATTCCAAATTATTATCGCAATAACCCTTATCGCATTATTAGGGAGGTGTAGGGTATTTTATAGTCGGCCCCGCCCGACTTTCTGCCTTTCCTTACTGGTTTATTTATGAGGTTTCCATTCAGTTACGCCTTTTAGGGGCATAGACATCCCAGTCGTATATACAGGTAGTAAAATTATATGTACGCAATACAAAGTAGTACGTGGCAGTCTTCGAAGCAAACTATATGTCAGCTACAGGTACTGCAACTTATGTACCTTAAACCCGGAATTTATGAATGAAATTTCTTATTAATATATTAGTGTAATTCAGCGCCTTAAAAAGTCGATTTCTTAAAAATATTATAAAGTAACATTTCGAAGTATGAGTAAAAGGCAAAGAACTTTTCAATGTGTAAACGATCCCGACAATTTCTGCTACATCTGCGGAAAATATGTAATTAAAAACCAGTAAGGAAAGGCTAAAGTCGGGCGGTGCCGACTATATAATACCCTACACCACTCTCGTAATATTGAATAACTCTGATATATAAATTTTGTAATTCATGTATAAATTGTTTACATAAATTTACTTTTGGGACATTTTATACTTAAATAATACCCTGTACCACAGTGTGGTGTAGGGTATAAAAACGATTGGATCTAAAGAGCCAAATCGGATGAAACATATATATGGGAGCTATAGCTAAATCGTTACCGATTTTCTTCAAATTCGGCAATGTTGGTTCATGAATCAAGAAACTCTACCATTCTAAATTTCAAAAGGATTGGATGTAAAATATAGCTTCTATAGAACTAAAGGGCCAAATCGGACGGTACATATATATGGGAGCTATAGCTAAATCTTAACCGATTATCTTCAAATTCGGTAGTGTTGGTTCATGGATCAAGAAACTCTACCATTCTAAATTTCAAAACGATTGGATGTAAAATACAGCTTTTATAGGACTAAAGGGCCAAATCGGACGAAACATATATATGGGAGCTATAGCTAAATCTTAACCGATTTTCTTCAAATTCGGCAGTGTTGGTTCATGGATCAAAAAACTCTACCATTCTAAATTTCAAAATGATTGGATGTAAAATAAAGCTTCTACAGGAATAAATGGCCAAATCGGACGAAACATGTATATGGGAGCTATAGCTAAATCTTAACCAATTTTCTTCAAATTCGGTAGTGTTGGTTTATGGATCAATAAACTGTACCATTCTAAATTTCGAAACGATTGGATGTAAAATACAGAGTCTATAGAACTAAAGGGCCAAATCGGACGAAACATATATATGGGAGCTATAGCTAAATCTTAACCGATTTTCTTCAAATTCGGTAGTGTTGGTTCATGGATCAAGAAACTCTGCCATTCTAAATTTCAAAATGATTGGATGTAAAATACAGCATCTTCAGGACTAAAGAGCAAAATCGGACGAAACATATATATGGGAGCTATAGCTAAATCTGAACCGATTTTCTTCAAATTCGGCAATGTTGGTTCATGGATCAATAAACTCTACCATTCCAAATTTCAAAACGATTGGATGTAAAATACAGCTTCTATAGAACTAAAGGGCCAAATCGGACGAAACATGTATATGGGAGCTATAGCTAAATCTTAACCGATTTTCTTCAAATTCGGTAGTGTTGGTTCATGGATCAAGAAACTCTACCATTCTAAATTTCAAAATGATTGGATGTAAAATACAGCTTCTACAGGACTGAAGAGTAAAATCGGACGAAAGATATGTATGGGAGCTATATCTAAATCTGAACCGATTTCAACCAAATTCAATAGCGATCTTAACAGCCGCGAAATACTCTAAACTGCAAAATTTCAGAACGATCGGAGTGAAATTGCGACCTGTAGTCGACGAACAACTTTACATGGACAGACGGACGGACATCGTTAAATCGACTCAACTAGTGATTCTGAGTCGATCGGTATACTTTAAGGTGGGTCTAGCTGTGTTATTTTCAGGTGTTACAAACATCTGCCGTGAAACAAACTTATAATACCCTGTACCACAGTGTGGTGTAGGGTATAAAAACGACGTGCGTTTAGTAAAATAATAGAAGAAATATATGCGCATTCGCTTGGTATACGAGTTAAAAATATGAACGAAATGTGGACACCTAGTATTTTGTGTAATTCGTGCCATGTAAATCATACTCGATGGAGTAGTGGAAGCATGCGGTAAGTACTTTACAATTAATGTTTTACAATGTTTTGTGGAATAGAACGTTTTAATTTTAGACATCACGTGCAATTTGGAATGCCAATGATTTGGAGACAACCATTCATTCACGATACAGACTGCTATTTTTGTCCAAGTAAACAGATTGGGGTGGGACGGAGCATTCGCTGGAATTACGCTGAAGAAACATCTGCCACTTTGCCAGTTGCACATTCGGAAACAGTACCAATTCCTAAGTGCCCAAGTATAGCTAACATCCTAATTACGGAAACATCATCAAGTACAACTGAGGACGCAACTCTGAGCGATTCAAGTTTGAGTCAGAGGTCATCGCTTTAAACTCAGTGTCAACTCAATGATCTAGTGAGAGATTTGGAACTGACCAAAGATAAGGCAGAACTACTTGCATCTCGGATGAAACAGTACTCTATTTTTGGCACCAGATTTTAACATATCATATTATAGAGTCCGTGATATACCTTACAAACAATTTTATACAACTGGTGATAACAGATGCTTTTGCAACAGATGCTCACTTTACATGAACAAAATTTGGGTTTTTATCAAATGTCACATGTTCAAGTAATTAAAAAATATTTTATTAACATGAAAAGTTTTTAAATGATCTTTGAATAAAATTTTCTTTCTTACAAGTCGTAAACAATCAAAATCGACCGAAAAACGAAAAAGTTACAGCAGTTTTCATTTGAATTTTACGTCATGACATGCATGCACACCGACATGGCCTCTATGTACCTATGTAGACGTAAGAGCAGTTACAATAAAAAATAGATCATGCTTGTGCATGCATGAAAAAAAAACAACGGATTTTCATGATAGTTGATTTTTCGCATCAGTCTGACATTTTTCTACTGGTCAAATAAGAAAACATAAGCAGAACATTGCAGCGCGCTATACGGCTATGCAACAGGGTCGTTTACAGAACGCGCTCTGTCTCCAGCCTAAGTGAATTGAGAAAGGGACAGTTTCGCACAAAATTTAATTTTAGTCATATTCGTATTTGTCTCCAGACCGACCACATCCAAAATGGTTACTAGATCCAGTGATAAATTTCGCACCGTAGAATCAGTTGGGCATGTATCACATACAATATCTGGAGCCAAACTGCCGTCAAACAGACAGATATTTCATGATGTAATAACTGTAATGTATAATGCTGCGACGCCTCTGACCACTGTTGGTGAGCTTGTGATTAATCGATCTACACATCAAAATTTTTGGGCGCTCCCAAAATCCCGGCTGGTACTGGAGAAAATATGAAAATACATCAAATTCAGGTCAAAACACTGGATCGTGCATTTTGTTGCAGAACAAATTAGATCGAAAATTAATCAAGTTCCCATGTTCTCATCACATGATGGAGATAATATGGAAACATGTGTTTGAGGTTAAACTTCGGCGACTTGTGGTCCTGAAGTGCCTATTTTTAATCGTTTTGCTGCCGTTTGGGTAAGTCTCGACCACAAATCGTTTAAAAACGGACTCGAAGATCCAACTGTACGCTCAAAAATAAGTAATGCTGACTGCGAAGTCATTAGGAAATTCTGCATTAAACAGCTAAATGAAACACAAATCCGAGCTGACTACAAGGAACTATTACAATTAACAATAATGTTTATTGGTGGTGTCGGCGATAACTTCCGAACACCTGGTCCAACATCCCACGCAAGGTTCATGGGAAATGGCATTTATGCCTTAAAAATATATCTATTTCGAGAGCAGTTTGCATTGACAAAACGAGAGTCCAGTGGGCTACGGGATATATGTATTTTTCTCGTGCGGCTGTATGTCAAAGCGTGGTTTACATGCAAAATGCCATACGAGCAGCAAATCAAGATTTCGCATACGCAGAAATCGACCGAGATGTGTCTGAAGCGGTTATGAAGAAATGGAAAATTCATTTGTGGTATTTGGCCCCAGAATCAATGGCTTTGGCATTTTTTGATTCGGATGCTTCACTCGAAGAGAAACGAAAAATGGTTAGGCGTCTGCAATCAACAGAGCCCGTCGTAAATCTGGAAAACGATCGAAAATTCTCCGACCCGAAACTATTGCTGTGTAATAATTTGAGCGATTTCGTCTCATACAAAACCAAAATTTTTTTCGGTGCTTTTGGATTGAGTACTGAATTTTTAAAGCATGACACATCCATTTGGGAAGTAAACGAAGATTGTCAAGATGCTCTCGATGTTTGTCGTAATCTGTTTGTTGTTAACGACACTGCTGAACGCGGTGTACAATTTATGAATGATTACAACAGAATACTTACGAAAGACGAAGAACAAAATCAATTTATATTACATTGCATTGAAGAATATCGTAGAAAATATCCCTCACATAACAAGTCAGATCTAATATATTGAATTAATTGTATTTTTTGTTTTTTTTTTCACCGATCTTAATATTTAAAAACTATTTATTTATTAATAAGACAAAGAAATGTAATTTTACTTACTTAAACATACGATTTTTTAATAAAAAAATATTTCCCCTATAAAGTGTGTTCTAAATTTTGAATGAACTTTGGGCAGACCCTAGGGTTATCCGATCGGCACAAAATTTTTTATGGAAGTCTTGTAGGCCAAATGGAAACTTTTTCGGTTCCGAAATCAAAGATCGCAGCAACTTTCACTTTTTGCATCATGTGCTATAAACGGTCTACTGCATATTAAGCAGGGCTCTAAAAATGTTGTACAAACCTTAAGGAAAGATGGCAATTCACTCTTATATTTAAAGAGTTTTTTTAAAAGTCTTCCTTTTCAAAAAAATCGAAGAAGGCGTTTTTGATGGGCCTAAAATAAGGAAACTGATGAATGATGTAAATTTCGAATCATATTTGACGTCGGATGAAATTGCAGCATGGAGGTCGTTTAAGCTTGTGGTTTCAAATTTCTTTGTATTCAATAAAAGCCCGAAATATGAAACAATGATTAATGACTTGTTAAAAAATTATGAAAAAATTGGTATGAAATATATTTTTCTATATTTATGTATACTCGTATAACACATATGTACATATGTATTCTTCTAACTTATTTTTCGCTTTATGTATTCCAACAGGTGTAAATATGTCCCTCAAAATGCATTTCTTGCATTCTCATTTAAACTTTTTCCCCGAGAATCTTGGCGACGTAATTGACGAACATGGCGAAAGGTTTCACCAAGAAATGAAGTCCATCGAGCGGCGTTACCAAGGGCACTGGGATGAAAGAATGATGGGATATTATATTTGGTTCCCCATTAGAGAAACCGATTTCGAAATCTACAAACGTCAACAAAGAACTCACAATTACTTCTAATGAAACTTGTACATGTAAATAAACTCGAATGTACATAATATAAATAAAAGTAATAAATAAAATCGCTATATAAACAGAAATTAAAAAAAGATTTTTTGAAATTCTCTTACCTCCATCAAACGGGCTATAATTTCTACATTTATCCATAGGTTTGTAAAAAAATGGGCATTATTTTCTTCGCTAGGATGCAAACTTTTAAAACATAAAATAAAATATCTGTTTGCGATTTTTTCTTCTATTTTTTGTTTTTTTTCGTCCCAGAATTTTTTTTTTTGAAAAATCAACTTTTTCCATTTTGTTTAATGACTGTTGCTAAACCACTATTTATACCCTACACCACACTGTGGTACAGGGTATTATAAGTTTGTTTCACGGCAGATGTTTGTAACACCTGAAAATAACACAGCTAGACCCACCTTAAAGTATACCGATCGACTCAGAATCACTAGCTGAGTCGATTTAACGATGTCTGTCCGTCCGTCCGTCCGTCTGTCCATGTAAAGTTGTTCGTCGACTACAGGTCGCAATTTTACTCCGATCGTTCTGAAATTTTGCAGTTTAGAGTATTTCGCGGCTGTTAAGATCGCTATTGAATTTGGTTGAAATCGGTTCAGATTTAGATATAGCTCCCATAAATATATATCTTTCGTCCGATTTGGCCCTTTAGTCCTATAGAAGCTGTATTTTACATCCGATCGTTTTGAAATTTAGAATGGTAGAGTTTCTTGATCCATGAACCAACACTATCGGATTTGAAGAAAATCGGTTAAGATTTAGCTATAGCTCCCATATATATGTTTCGTCCGATTTGGTCCTTTAGTTCTATAGAAGCTGTATTTTACATCCAATCGTTTTGAAATTTAGAATGGTAGAGTTTATTGATCCATGAACCAACACTACCGAATTTGAAGAAAATCGGTTAAGATTTAGCTATAGCTCCCATATACATGTTTCGTCCGATTTGGCCATTTAGTCCTGTAGAAGCTATATTTGAAATCCAATCATTTTGAAATTTAGAATGGTAGAGTTTCTTGATTCATGAACCAACATTGCGGAATTTGAAGAAAATCGGTAAAGATTTAGCTATAGCTCATCCGATTTGGCTCTTTAGATCCAATCGTTTTTATACCCTACACCACACTGTGGTACAGGGTATTATTTAAGTATAAAATGTCCCAAAAGTAAATTTATGTAAACAATTTATACATGAATTACAATATTTATATATCAGAGTTATTCAATATTACGAGAGTGGTGTAGGGTATTATATAGTCGGCACCGCGCGACTTTAGCCTTTCCTTACTGGTTTTTATGTTTTTTTTTGTCCCAGAATTTTTTTTTTTGAAAAAATCTACTTTTTCCAATTTGTTTAATGACTGTTACTAAACCACTGTTTGTAAGTGAAAGAGATATTTCCAACATTGGTAGCCCACATTAATAGCTCCAATTTAACACTCGTCAATTCAATAATTGGAACGCTTTGTTTTGAGTGTAATTATGTGAAGTGTTATTTAAAACTTCAGATTTGGATCTTTTAAAATTACTGGAAAATACATCACCTGAAGATCAATTGGACCAGAATTTTTAAAAATCTTCAGCAATATCTCCTCGCTCTGTTAATACTGTATCGTGGTCGTCTGCTTTAGAAATGCAATGGATGCTGTGTTGCGGTTTGTAACCCGTGAATTTTCTTATATTACACCAGATTTTGGAAGTAGGTGTTGAAGGAGTAATTGAAGTCACAAGGCGATTTTTTGCCTCATTTTAAATTTTGCCCTAGCTTTTTTAAATTCTGGGAGATTGGTCTGGTTCATATCTCGTTTATATTTGTGCCATAATTTATTTTTACGAAGTATTATTACTTTTTAGGATAATTCGATTTGATTGTCTGTAGAATTGCTATGTTAGCAGATTGGTGAATAATTTTTATGATATTAGCTGCTTCCTTATTTATGTTGTCACTAATTGGATGAACAGATTCTAATGTTGCGCATTTTTCTTGAAAGAGTTCCCAGTTGGCACGTTCTACTTTAAAGCGGGGTTTGTGTGTGTAGGTATTTTCTCTATTAATTTGGGCTTTAAATAGTGAAATGACTATTGGGTAGTGGTACATACACCAAGATGCAGTAATCGGCATTGTCACATCTAAAGGTGAACTCTAGCTTGATTAGACTAATTCAAAGACTACTCAACAGAAGACGTATAACAGCATGTCTAGGGTCCACAACTCTAACAAGATTTGTAAACAGAGGGACCCCACAAGGAGGAGTACTGTCTACACTAATTTGGAACCTAGCGGTGAATGAAATCCTGCTAGATCTAGAACGTTGTGGCTGCAAGGTCGTGGCATATGCGGACGACCTGGCAATCGCAGTGAGTGGCAAATTCGAAAATATCCTCTGAGATATTCTACAGGTGGCTCTGAACAAGTTGGCTAGATGGCCCAGAAGCAGCGGTTTGGGTGTTAACCCAAACAAGACATATTTAGTTCTCTTTACTAGGATGAATAATGTCCCTCGTGTGGACCCTCCTCCTCGTATAAATGGTACAGATCTAGTATTTTCTGAAAGTGCAAAATTTTTAGGAATAATTTTGGATAGGAAACTGTCATTCAGACTAAACGTACTAGTATGTGTAAAGAAGCCCAATATCGCCCTATATTCCTGCAGGAAGGCTGTAGGGTCGCGGTGGGGCCACTCTCCTAAAATTGTCCATTGGATATATATAGCAGTGGTTCGTCCAATACTGTTATACGGCATTGTGGTATGGTGGACGGCAACTGACAAACTAAGGGTTCAGAGAACTGCCTGCCTGTGCATAAGCGGAGCGTTAAGGACTACAGCGACTGAGTCTCTACAAGCCCTTCTCCATATACTGCCGATTAATGTTGTGGCGAGAGAAGTTGCAACCAAAGCGGCACTAAGATTAAACTGCCTATCAATGTGGAGGTACAAGAACTACGGTCACATGAGGATATCAAAGTGTAGTGCTATGGTAACTTTGAGAGGAACTACATCACTATGATACCAGCCAGGGATGAATGGGATGGCAGAATACCCGGAAATAGAAACCATCTCCATTTCTATACGGATGGTTCGAAGCTTGATGAAAAGGTTGGCTTCGGAGTACACTGTGAAGAACTTAATTTGGATATAGCTCACAGACTACCAGATACCTGCAGTGTTTGTCAAGCCGAAATAATGGCAATATGGGAAGTCGCCAAGTGGCTGAGTCGGAACATAGTAACCAACACTGGCGTTGTCATTTACTCGGACAGCCAGGCTGCCATCAATTCTCTGGAGGCCACATCCCTAAATTCACAAATAGCCCTCGACTGCCGCAGATCTCTTAACGAGATGGCTGAGCAGTTTAATATACACCTCATATGGGAGCCTGGGCATAGGGATATCCCGTGGAACTGCAAAGCCGATGAACTTGCTAGGAAACAGACGACTTTACAAATTCTCGAAGAATTTGCATGTATTGGTGCGCCACTATCCACGTGAAAGCTTTGGCTTAGGCAAGAGGCAATTAGGAAGTCCAACGAAAGATGGACACAAATCGGCACCTGTAAGGTAGCTAGACAAATCTGGCCAAGGTATGACCTGAGAAGGTCAAAATATCTCCTCGCACTGGAAAGGAATAGATTATCTACGTTAGTATCAGTTCTGACGGGACACTGCCTGATCGTCGAACACGCCAGATGATTGGGTATTAACTCCAATGACTTCTGCAGAAGCTGTGGAGATGAGGAAGAAGTGGAAAGCATTGAGCACTTGGTATGAGACTGTCCCGCTTTGAGTGAACGACGACTGGACCTCCTGGGGTCGGCCTTTCTAGGCAGCCTAACAGATCTTTCCAGTACCAATATTCGTGCTATCGATACATTTGTATATCAAACAGGTTGGTTTCGATGAGGGACATTTTAGCCCGTGGTACCACTAGGGACCTAAACTGCTCTATGTGAGCTGAAGAAATAAAAAAAGAAAACGGCTGCCAAACTAACCTAAACCTAAACCTAAGATATAGGCCCATATATTTTTACCTCCGATTTGGCATCTAAGCGATATATAAATCAAATTTTACATCGGATCATTACCAAATTTAGCATAAAGGAGTACATTGGTTCAGTAAACTAACTAATGTTTTCGTTTCAAGTTGGTATCAAAGTGATGTAGAAGGTTTGTTTAATATTTATGAAATTTGGCAGTGTAGTTTAAATATCGACCACATATGTAAAATATATCTCTCAATGTTGTGAATTTAATTCGTTTTGTACTTATTCTGCTATGAAAATGGTTTAGGATATCATACAGTCGACCACGCCCAAATTTAGCCTTTCCTTACCGGTTTTTATTATATTTTGAGTTTTGAGTCGTCCACTTTTCCAAAATAAATTTAACAATTAAAAGCGTTAAGTTCGGCCATGCAGAATCTTATATACCCTACACCATGGATCGCACGTGAATGGTTACGGGTACTAATAAACTCATTATACCAAATTTCAGCCCAATTCGATGAATTCGTCGGTTTTTGTGGGATTAAGAAGTCAAATCTAGAGGGACCTATGTATGGGGTCTATATCAAAACATGGACCTGGAAGGATACTGGGTATAAATAAACCCCAGTTACCAACTTTCGGCCCGATCAGTTGACATTTGTGGTCTCTATGACGTTAAGAAGTAAAATCGGGGAGATGCTGTATATAGGGGCTATATCCAAAATTGGACCGATATTACCCATTTTCAATCCCAACATACTTGTTTCCGCCACGTACCAAATTTCCGCCACCTAGCTCAAGTATTATAGATTGTAGCGTGATTGCAACAGACGGACGGAAGGACAGACGGACATGGCTAAATAGTCTTAGAATTTTACGACAAAGAATAATATATATTTACTTTATAGGGTCTCAGATCAATATTTAGTGGTGTTACAAACATAGTGACAAAACGAATATGCCCCTCATCCTATGGTGGAGGGTATACAAAAATATGGTAGTGCATATTTCTATGCAATTGTGTTTAACTTAACCGACACAAATACATCGCTTCAGCTTTCAACAATGACAGCGAAAAAAAACTTAAGTAACAAAAATCGAACTTTTTGGTTAAAAAAGACTAATGCAACGATTAGTACTAATTAATTAATCAAAAAAAAGCTCAGCTTGAAAAGTTCGTGTTAATACCTACACTGAGTATAGAGAAAACTAAAAAAACCTTCTCCTGAAAAATTTACTTTTTGTTGCTTACGTTTTTTTGGGTTGTTAGGGCTCGATATTTTCTCCACTTTTTTAGTAATTATTTAACCGTTTCTGACCACTGTGCTCCCAAAACCAAATAAATTCTTCATATCTCATGTTTAAGTTTTAATTTTGATAGATTGTTCCATTTTTTGCCCATGCTCTATAATTAACCCGTCTTGTCCCACTGTGTCTCTTAAAGTTAGAATTACTAAAAATCACTTCCAATCTCTAGTTTATGTTCCAAAAGATACCCTGGAACCATTGATCCATGTTTGATATTTTTAAGCCATTGTACACTTTTTGCCCCACTGTGCCCCGAAAACTATGAAAACAAAAAAACTGAATACCCGATCCGTTGTCATAAAGACATCCCTCGCTTCAATTTTAACCATTCTAACTTTAGTCTTTAAATTTGGCGGTGGTAGCATATTTATAACTTTTTGTCCCACTGTGCCCCTAAATTTTTAAAAAAAAAATCGCTCCTAGTTCTTGTAGACGTTCCAAGAGCTACTCTCACACCAAATTTCACGATTCTAGGTCTTGCCATTTGGATTTGGCTGTTGTACCACATTTTACCCCACTGTGTACGTACATGTTCGAATTTCAAAAAACCCTGTCAATTTCTGAGTCTACCTCATAAGGTAGAAAATAAAATTTCACGATTGTAGCTCTTGCCATTTGGTTTTAGCTGTTGTACCACATTTTCCCCTTTTTGCCCCATTGTGCGAGTAAATTTCGGATTCGGATTTTAAAAACTCAGTCAATTTCTCGGTCGACCTCATAAGGGCTACCCGCACATCAAATTTCACGATTCTAGCTCTTTGCGTTTAGATTTGGCGGTGGTACCATATTTATCCCTTTTGCCCCATTGTGCGGGTAATAGTACGAATTTAGAAAAATCCCGTCTTATTGCTCGTCTACATCCTAAGGGCTACCCTCCCAACAAATTTCATGATTCTAGCTTCAGCCGTTTGTTCTGGGCGATGATCAGTCAGTCAATCAGCCAGTCGCGCAACAATTTTATATATATAGATTGATTAAATCCACATTTCTGAGCTTTACCTAATGAAATTTGACAAATATCATTTTTTTCGAACAGCAAGGAATTTTGAATAAAATCAGTAGATAATCCAACTGGTCCTCTACCAGGGAGAAGATAACCAAATTGGTCGCCTAGTAAGGAGTAGATAAACTTACTGGTCCTTTAGTAGTGAGATGATAACCTCACTTGCCGTATACCCGGGAGTAGATAATTCAACTGGCCCTTCACCAGGGAGTAGATAAACCAATTGGTCATCTACTGGTGATATGATAACCCAACATTTCGTTAACTAAGGAGTAGATAAAACAACTGGCCCTCCACCCGGGAGTAGATGGCACAACTGGTCGTCTAACAACGAGTAGATAAACAAACTGGCCCTCTACCCGGGAGTAGAAGGCGCAACTGGTCCTCTACCCGGGAATAGATAACTCAACTGCTCCTCTAGCCGGGAGTAAATAAGTCAATTAGACGTCTACCAGAAACTAGATAATTCAACTAGTCCTCTACCCGGGTATAGATAATCCTATTTGTTGTAAACTAAGGAGTAGATAACCCAACTGGTCGTCTACTAAGGAGTAGATAAACCAACTGGTCCTCAACTAGTGAGATGATAACCCTACTTTTCATAAAGTAAGGATTAGATAAACCAACTGACCCTCTACCCGGGAGTATTTAACCCATTTGGTCCCCCACTAAGGGGAAGATAACCAAACATGTACTCTACGAAGAGGCAGATAACACAACTGCTGACGTATTAAGGAGTAGACAAACCAATTGCTCTATATACTAAGGAGCGATAAACCAACTGGTAATCTACGGGTGAGATGATAACCCTACTTGTCGTAAACTAAGGAGCAGATATCCCAACATGTCCTCTACTCGGGAGTAGATAAACCAACTGGTCCTCTTTGATCCACAACTTAGGTGAAAATAACCAAACTGGTCCTCTACTAAGAAGCGGATAACTCAACTGGTCCAATACTAAGGAATAGATAACCCAACTGGTTCAAAACTAAGGAGGAGATAACCCAACAGGTTGCTTACAAAGGAATAGATAACCAAGTGCTCCTCTACTAGTGAAATGATAATATATGCAGACCTCATTTTGGGTGTATGGATATATCTAAAGAAATCACTATTAAATTTACCGACAGATTTTTTTAAAACCGAGGACCAAAGATTGCTTTTTTTGAAAAAAATCAGTTCAAATTTGGAAGTAACTAAATCCGCATTGCTGATCTATTCTCAATAAAATTTGACAAATATCATTATTTTTAGACCGCCAAAGAATTTGAATAAATACAGTTTAAGATATATAGGGTGGCACTTTTTTAAGTTTCTTTTTAAAATTAAACCAGTGAGGAAAGGCGGGCGGGGCCGACTATATAATACCCTACACCACTCTCGAAATATTGAATAACTCTTTGTAATTCATGTATAAATTGTTTACATAAATTTACTTTTGGGACATTTTATACTTAAATAATACCCTGTACCACAGTGTGGTGTAGGGTATAAAAACGATTGGATCTAAAGAGCCAAATCGGATGAAACATATATATGGGAGCTATAGCTAAATCTTTCCGGATTTTCTTCAAATTCAACAATGTTGGTTCATGGATCAAGAAACTCTACCATTCTAAATTTCAAAATGATTGGATGTAAAATACAGCTTCTTCAGGACTAAAGAGCAAAATCGGACGAAACATATATATGGGAGCTATAGCTAAATCTTAACCGATTTTCTTCAAATTCGGCAATGTTGGTTCATGGATCAAGAAACTCTACCATTCTAAATTTCAAAACGATTGGAAGTAAAATACAGCTTTTATAGGACTAAAGGGCCAAATCGGACGAAACATATATATGGGAGCTATAGCTAAATCTTAACCGATTTTCTTCAAATTAGGTAGTGTTGGTTCGTGGATCAAGAAACTCTACCGTTCTAAATTTCAAAATGATTGGATGTAAAATAAAGCTTCTATAGGACTAAAGGGCCAAATCGGACGAAACATATATATGGGAGCTATAGCTAAATCTTAACCGATTTTCTTCAAATTCGGCAATGTTGGTTCATGGATCAAGAAACTCTACCATTCTAAATTTCAAAACGATTGGATGTAAAATACAGCTTCTATAGGACTAAAGGGCCAAATCGGAAGAAATATATATATGGGAGCTATATCTAAATCTGAACCGATATCAACCGAATTCAATAGCGATCTTAACAGCTGCGAAATACTCGAAACTGCAAAATTTCAGAACGATCGGAGTGAAATTGCGACCTGTAGTCGACGAACAACTTTACATGGACAGACGGACGGACGGACAGACATGCTTAAATCGACTCAGCTAGTGATTCTGAGTCGATCGGTATACTTTAAGGTGGGTCTAGCTGTGTTATTTTCAGGTGTTACAAACATCTGCCGTGAAACAAACTTATAATACCCTGTACCCTGTGGTGTAGGGTATAAAAAAAGTGAACAAAAATCAATTTATTTGTGGAACACTATGGACAATTTATGAAATGAAATGTGTGCTAGACATAAAGAAGCCAAGTTGAAAAAAACAACATTTTCTGCGTTTATTTCTAAGCACAAATTCAGGAGAATTGCGATTAAAAAATCCTCACATTTTTACCAAAAAAAATGTAAACAAATTCAATTCCGCTATTTGAAAACAATTAAATCCGTAATAAAACTGTTTATTTGATTTTCCATTAAAAAGTAACAACATTTTAATTTTCTTTAAATAAAAAAAAATATTTTATTAACAGTGGCAAAAATGTGAACGGGATATAAAATACATGTCTTGTGGGAATACTATAATTTATAGTTACACTTGAAACTGAATATTTACGATCTACTAAACCGGTCTTTATAATATCACCGTAATCGTTTAGCCAAAATTAATAGACTACACTAGTTTACACCAAAAAATATTAAATAAGAAATAATTATGTATTATTTTAAATTGAAGGTTATTTTTTTATATAACGTGAAGAGCTACAAGCTTGGGTTCTTTAGGAATAATATTTGTTTAGGCTTCCTCTAAATTTCTTTCTCGGACATGAAAATAGTATTTCAAAGATTTCAGCATCAAATTAATTGTAGAAGGAACTACGATTTTACAGTTCCCAGCAAACTTTGTAAGGAAATATTAGAAAAAATTTAATGTAATATAGAAAAAATCGTTAAATAACATTCACCAAATGAAATATATGGAATTTTTATCATTTGGCATAAACTATTGTTAACCAGTGTTTCCCCATAATATTTTGGTCAACTCGCAAAAATCCATCACTCTTTCCGTTCTATTGCCTGAAATGTTTACAAAATTGTTGAAACTATATTTTTCAAACAAAGGAGCTACAATGTTTAGTGCTAACAAATAATAACTCTATTAAATTACTTAATTTTTTTATTGAATAAAACCGCCCAATTGAATGAGTTTTGAGCGGAATTTATTTCGATTCAATGGAATTGAAATTGAATTGAATTCAACCGAATGCATCATGCATAGCGAATAAACCAACGAACGAACGAACAACCAAACAACCAAATGATTCTTGCAATAAATGACGTAGTATAGTATATTAGCCAGGCTAACATGCCAAAGCTAAGAGTTAGTACTTTTAGTACGAAATAACCTTAAATATGAAAGGAATGTTACACTTCTAATGCAGCCCAAAAAAAAAACGCTATAAACAAAGAAAAGGCAACAAAAAAGAATTAAAAATTAATTAAAAATAGATTGAAATTGCATGTCTGGGCTTTAGTATAAATACTTGGGACTTGGCCTGAAAATGATATCAGTTCTTTGGATTCATTCAAATCAAAAACACATACATAAATAACTTCCTTCTTCAGAATCTCAGGAAAGAGAGAGAGAGAGATATATACACTATGAAATTCCTTACAATTGGTTCCCTATTGGCCTTTTCCGGTTTAGCTGCCGCTGGAAATTTGCATCATGGACATGGCACCAGCTACTCGATAGTGACCAAACATGAGCCAGCCAAACACCACGGATGGTCTGGCGAAAAGGGCGATAGCCATGGATGGGCTGGCCAAAGTTTAAGCCACGACTGGTCTGGACATGGCGGGGATAGCCAGGGATGGGCTGGGAACAGTATCAGTCATGATTGGTCCGATCATGGTGACAATAGCCATGGCTGGTCATCCGGAGCAGCTGATCATGGTCATGGCTGGGAACATCATGACTATCATTCTCATCCCAAGTATGAATTCAAATATGGCGTTAAGGATTTGAAAACCGGTGATATCAAGGATCAGTGGGAACATCGGGATGGCGATCAAGTTAAAGGTGATAACCTCATATATTTCCTCTTAAGAAACGATCTGAAATCCTTTTAATTTGTATTGCAGGTAGCTACTCCCTCAAGGAAGCCGATGGCACCACCCGTGTCGTGGAATATCATGCCGATGGTCATAATGGTTTCAATGCTGTGGTCAAGAAAATTGGCCATGCCCATCATCCTGAGGTGTCGCATCATCATGGCGGCTGGGAAGGTGGCCATGCCGATCAAGGTCATGGCTACAGTCATGGTCATGGCTGGTAATACTGGAATCTGAACTCTGACTGTTTTTTTTGGATTTAATGGATTTTTCATTTGAATAATTTTCCTGCTCCCCCCCCCCAATACAGTGTGATACTCTATTTACAAACACATTTGTGTAAAAACAATATTCTTGTCTACTTCTATTGTCATATAATAAATACATACAATATTTAGAATTAAAATGCTAATAGAAAAAATAAGACTTTCTTTTCTATCCTACCAAAAAAAATGGGTTTATAATAAAGTCTACATAGCTGAAACTTTACATAACTTGGATGTTATAGAGTAAATCAGAACGGAAAAAATCGTTAAAGGAAGCAGGGAATGAAATAATATGATGGTCTCTATCTGCACTGAAAAAAATTTTAATAAAATTAAAGAAATGCTCCAAAGACAAAGTACAATTTGTACTTAAAAATTAAGAAAATTTGAATAATTTTAAGCAATTTACTTAATTTTAAGCATATTTTCTTCATATTTAGTACAAAATGTACTTATTTTGAAGACTAAGGACGTCTTTGGAGCATTTCTTTAATTTTATGACAAATTTTTTTTCAGTGTGAGTGAAGATAAAACAAGTAAGAAAGTTTCAGTAGATTAAACCGACTAAGGTATACCCTCACGTTGCCAGTGGAGGTGATAAATTTCCACCTTCTGGCATATCCAAGAACTGAGATAAAATAATACCTTTCCTCAATGTCAGAAATAGCATAAATTGCATTCGAAACCCAATAAATGTTGTAAGAACTTAGAAAACTGTTCCAAACATATCGTCTACTAAGGAGTTGATAACCCACGAAGTCCTCTACTAAGGAATAGATAACCCAAAACTATACCGATCGTCAAGTAATGCATAGAAAATCCAACCAACCAAAATTTGTCTTCAAGTAAGGAGTAGAAAACCCGACTGGTTCTCTATCAAGTAGTAGATAACCCAACTGAGTAGAAAACCCGACTGGTTCTCTATCAAGTAGTATATAACCCAACTGATCCTAGATTAAGGAGAAGAAAACCTAACCGGCTGTCCAGTAAGAAATAGATAACTCAACTAGACCTCTACTAAGCAGTTGATAACCCAGATGGTCTTCCACTAAGGAGTAAATAACCCTACTGGTCGTCTACAAAGTGTAGATAACCTAATTGGTCGTCCGCTAAGGAGTAGATAGCCCAACTGGTCGTAAAGTAAATTGTCGACTGGAAGATAGTGTAATAGGTAGTGAACGAAAGGAGGATAATGACCCACTACCAAATAATGAGGGAGTGCCTCCCGATAGGATAGACTCCCAAACGAAACATTTACTGGAAAGACAATGATTGAGGTCATCCAGATAAACCTCCACCGGAGCCAGACAGCATCCAACGCTACCAAATAATGAGGGAGTGCCACCAGATGGGGTAGACTCCCAAACGAAACATTTACTGGAAAGACATTGATTGAGGTCATCCAGATAAACCTCCACCGGAGCGAGACAGCATCCAACGCTCTGATGGACATCATAAATAAAGGCAGGGTTCATATTGCTTTGATCCAGGAACCATGGGCAACTAGCAACAAGGTTATTGGATTAAACCATGTGAACTATAACTTTTTCTACGCTAACACCGGTACTCGTCCAAGGACTTATTTTTTGCCATAATACTGATGTTTTCTTTTCTCTCCAGAATTGTCAACATCGGACGCAACGGTGCTGAGGCAAGGTAATGGAAATATGTACTTGGCGTCAATATATCTGCCAATCGATGCGCCGACATTACCACCTACATCGGAATTACAACGTCTGGTGAGGGAATCCGAACACACAAGTAATGAGTTATTAGCTGGATGTGACGCCAACTCCCATCATATCGCTTGGGGTAGTACTAACACCAATAAAAGGGGACACGCCCTTATAGCATTTTTGAATACAAATGACCTCATAACTCTTAACATATGAAACACTGCAACCTTTGTTAACAAAATTAGGGAAGAAGTATTAGATATAACGATATGTTCAGAAAATCTTATTGATGAGATCCATGAGTGGAGGGTTTCGGATGGACACTCCTATTCGGACCACTGCCAAACCCAATAAGTTTCCGTAATAATTCTAAGACCGACTGGAATAATTTCGGGAATCTACTTAGAAATCGATTGGGGCAGCCTACACGTGATTATCTATGTGCTGAGGACATTGATATCAATGTGAAGAAGATTACCGAGGCTCTTGTAAAATCTTTCGAAGATAGTTGCCCACTTCGAGAAAGGAAATCTGCCTATGAGAAACCCTGGATGACTGGACAAATTCGCTCGATTGGCAAATCTCGAGCTCGACGTAAAAAAAACAATCAGTATATTGGGACGACTACCACAGAAGACTCAAAGAATACAATAAAATCATTAAATCGGCGAAACGTAACTCCTGGAGGCTTTTCTGTGAGCAGGTAGACAGCGTTAACAGCATGTCTAAAATGAAAAAGTTCCTCTCAAAAACTCATGTCCAAACCGAAACACTGGTGGATGACACGGGTAAAAGGATGTAAACTATAGAGGAGACCGTAAGGCTCTTGATTAAAACTCATTTTTCGTCTGGTAATGCTGGATCAACAGAGGAACAATTACAAAATGATAATGTATTGCATCCAGTACCTATTACGGATATAACAGATGGTATGGTTAAAGAAGCGATAAAAAGTTTCTCTCCCTTTAAGGCTGCAGGACCGGATGGAATATTTCCAGCACTTCTGAAGAATAAGGTGGATCTGGTATCAACTCATCTGGCTGGAGTGTTCACTGCATGCCTAACACATTCGTATACCCCAAAAAACTGGCTGGAATCAAGGGTGGTCTTCATACCAAAGCCTGGCAAGGCGAGTTATACGACCCCAAAGGCTTATCGACCCATTAGCCTAACTTCTTTCCTGTTAAAAACAATGGAGCGAATAATTGAAGACATGGTAAAAAGTAAAATAGCGGATGACAGGCTACAATTCAAACAACATGCCTATGTCAAAGGAAGATCAGTGGAAACAGCTCTGCATGAGGTAGTGCACCACATAGAAGAGTCCTTCAGTAAAGAAATGTATACACTTGCTGTTTGCATAGACATTGAGGGCGCATTTAACAATGTACAGACCGATACACTTATCCAGTCCTTAGACGAGTTCCAGGTTGACCGGGCGCTGAAAAACTGGATCAACAATATGCTAAGGAATAGGTGGATTATATGTGGGTCATATAACGTAAAAATTACAGACAAGGTAAATCGTGGTATACCTCAGGGGGGCATTTTATCGCCTCTTCTATGGGTTACGACGATACACACTCTCCTAAAAGCCCTCACCAATGAAGGACTTAAACCAGTCTGTTATGCAGACGACGTTGTAATACATCTAAGGGGCTTTCATCCAAACCTATTATGCAGAAGAGCTGAAGAGGCACTTAACATAGCATATAACTGGGCACAACCAAGGGGATTAAATGTTAACCCAGACAAAACAGAAATATGTATATTTACAAGGAAAACGAAGATCCCCGGCCTCGATTCCTGAATAAGACAATTGCTATAACTAAAGAGGTAAAATACTAGGGAGTAATCTTGGATCAGAAACTGTACTGGAAAGATCATCTTGAAGAAAGAGTTACAAAGGCCCACAGATGTTGGTCGTTGTGCAGAAGAGCCATAGGTTTAAAATGGGGACTACATCCAAATATGACTCACTGGCTTTACATGAGCGTGATTAGACCAATAATCATCTACGCCTGTGTAGTGTGGTGGACATCAATGGACAAGAAGTGCAACGTAATACCTTTGCAACAAATTCAACGTATGTGCTGTCTAGGCATAAGCGGGGCATTTAGAACTGCACCAACTATACTGCACATCCAACCAATAGACATCCGTATAAAGCATGAGGCAGCCCTCACAGCAAGACGTCTTCAAGTGATGGGTGAATGGATAAATCGAGACCACAAGTCGTGTCATCAGAAGATTTTAGTATCTCTAGTTGGTCACATTCAAACGCCAGAAATCTCCTACCGCATTCCTGAAGTGCGGCTTACAGCTACCTGTGATTCGACAGACGCTCCTAGGAAAATGGAACTTTGGCCCATGTGCCAGTGGGAACCAGCTGCTACACGGATGGATCCAAGCGAGGAGGAAGGACGGGTCTGGGACTTTTTATTGATGAACCAGAAGTCGAACATCACTTGCGCCTCCCTGACCATAACACGGTATTTCAAGCAGAAGTTCACACACTCCGTGATTGAACTGGCTCAGTAACACCACAACGCCTAAATATGCCAACATCTTCACAGATACCCGAATGGCGATTAAAGCAATAACATCGGAAAGAGTCAAATCCAGAACTGTGTTGGACTGTAAAAGAACGATAAATGATTACTCAGCCCATGCATGGTCAATTGCGTATTTGCTGGGTACCAGGACACAACGGAGTGATTGGAAATGAACGGGCAAACAGCTTGGCTTCAAAGGGCAGAGAACTTTGAGTAAACAACTTGGAAAATTGGAAACCTTTCGAAGCCACGAAGAATGAGTTGAATCACTGGGCAGTGATGGCTCACAAAACTGTGTGGAATAGCGCAACAGTAGGAGCAACTGCAAAGATACTGTGGGGTGACCTAAATGAAAAGAAAACAAGAATTCTTCTGAAACTAAACAGATCGATATAAGTAAATTGATGAGTGTTCTAACGGGACGCTCAATCTTACAAGCACATCTTCATCGGATAAGACTAGCAGGAAACGACGAATGCAGGGCATGCAGAGAAAACATCGAAACGATGGAACATTTTATGTGTCACTGCCCGGCTTTCACACATGCAAGATCCCAACATTTCGGGTCCGACATATTACCAGACTTGACTCATCTCAGAGAATATGACTGGAAGATACTGAGAAAATTCGTGTCTAGTACCGATTTTCTGTAACTCGTTAGGTATAAAAAGATCATAAATAAGGAGCGCACAACAGGCCGAACCACTGGCTTAAGTGTACGTCCATGGACATGAGACGTTTAAACGTCTCCTCTCTTCAACCTTAACTTA
This sequence comes from Eudasyphora cyanicolor, assembly GCA_963930755.1. Lineage (NCBI taxonomy): Eukaryota > Metazoa > Arthropoda > Insecta > Diptera > Muscidae > Eudasyphora > Eudasyphora cyanicolor. Next base: position 38,380,031 of record OZ005735.1, on the reverse strand, counting down.
CCTAATCTGTATATCCTAATCTTCTATTATAAAAGAAATACTCGTATCCTAGTTAGAATCAGAAATTTTCGAATTTAACACAACTTCCCCATTACTTCTGTGGCAAACATCTAAATGATTTTCTAATAATTATGGACTGACATTACTCGGCTGAAATGTTCTTGATTTTTTGACTAGAGTTTAATGTCACTTAACTAGTAATCATTGAAAACCTCAATGATTTAATTGTATTGAAATCATAAAATCTAAATACAAAACATAAAGACTAAAGAGTGAAATAATTAAATTTTAATGGCCAATAAAATGTATGGAATTTAGTTTAAATAAATGTTCGATTTTGTGTATCAGACTGACTTGGAGGTGTAACACTCCATTCATAATACAAATAAACTAGTTTTTTTTCTTGCTACTACTCAACAGAAATAAGTTTACAGTTATTCAATTTTGACAATTATCTATCTTGGAGGTCTAATATTCCATTCACAAAACCTTAATATTAAACTAAATTTCTAAAGTCCTATTCTCATGCTAGGAAATACTAGTCCCTCTCTGAACTAAATATTTATTTTTATACGCTACACCACACTGTGGTACAGGGTATTATAAGTTTTTTCAACGGCAGATGTTTGTAACACCTGCAAATAACACAGCTAGACCCACCTTAAAGTATACCGATCGACTCAGAATCACTAGCTGAGTCGTCCGTCCGTCTGTCCATGTAAAGTTGTTCGTCGACTACAGATCGCAATTTCACTCCGATCGTTCTGAAATTTTGCAGTTTAGAGTTAAGATCGCTATTGAATTTGGTTGAAATCGGTTCAGATTTAGATATAGCTTCCATATATATCTTTCGTCCTATTTGGCCCTTTAGTCCTATAGAAGCTGTATTTTACATCCGATCGTTTTGAAATTTAGAATGGTAGAGTTTCTTGATCCATGAACCAACACTACCGAATTTGAAGAAAATCGGTTGAGATTTAACTATAGCTCCCATATATATGTTTCGTCCGATTTGGCCATTTAGTCCTATAAAAGCTGTATTTTACATCCAATCATTTTGAAATTTAGAATGGTAGAGTTTATTGATCCATGAACCAACACTAACGAATTTGAAGAAAATCGGTTAAGATTTAGCTATAGCACCCATATAGATGTTTCGTCCGATTTGGCCCTTTAGTCCTATAGAAGCTGTATTTTACATCCAATCGTTTTGAAATTTAGAATGGTAGAGTTTCTTGATCCATGAACCAACACTGCCGAATTTGAAGAAAATCGGTTAAGATTTAGCTATAGCTCCCATATATATGTTTCGTCCGATTTTGCTCTTTAGTCCTGTAGAAGCTGTTTTTTTCATCCAATCATTTTGAAATTTAGAATGGTAGAGTTTCTTGATCCATGAATCAACACTAACGAATTTGAAGAAAATCGGTTAAGATTTAGCTATTGCTCCCATATATATGTTTCGTACGATTTGGCCATTTAGTCCTATAAAAGCTGTATTTTACATCCAATCATTTTGAAATTTAGAATGGTAGAGTTTCTTGATCCATTAACCAACACTACCGAATTTGAAGAAAATCGGTTGAGATTTAGCTATAGCTCCCATATATATGTTTCGTTCGATTTGGCCATTTAGTCATTTTGAAATTTAGAATGGTAGAGTTTATTGATCCATGAACCAACACTAACGAATTTGAAGAAAATCGGTTAAGATTTAGCTATAGCACCCATATATATGTTTCGTCCGAGTTGGCCCTTTAGTTCTATAGAAGCTATATTTTACATCCAATCGTTTTGAAATTTAGAATGGTAGAGTTTCTTGATTCATGAACCAACATTGCCGAATTTGAAGAAAATCGGTAAAGATTTAGCTATAGCTCCCATATATATGTTTCATCCGATTTGGCTCTTTAGATCCAATCGTTTTTATACCCTACACCACACTGTGGTACAGGATATTATTTAAGTATAAAATGTCCCAAAAGTAAATTTATGTAAACAATTTATACATAAATTACAAAATTTATATATCAGAGTTATTCAATATTACGAGAGTGGTGTAGGGTAATATACAGTCGGCCCCGCCCGACTTTAGCCTTTCCTTACTGGTTTAAAAATAGAAAGGAACATTACTCTTAACTAAAAATGGAATTTAATGAATAATAAAAAATAACTAATTGCAATTTTGGTTAGTGGTCAAAAGCCATAACAATGAGTTTAGTATAAATACCCCAAATGCAACACGAAAAATATATCAGTTCTGCGGTTTCCGCCATTCGAATCAATCAACAGTTCTTTTTAAAAGAATATCAAAGTCCCCAACTCTACCGAATTATTTTAAAAAAACGCTATGAAATTCTTAACAATTGGATCCTTTTTGCACTTTCCGGCTTAGCTGCTGCTGGGCATTTGCATCATGGGGCCACCAGCTACTCGGTAGTGACCAAACATGAAGAAGCTGCTCCACATCATGGTTGGTCTGCCGGTCATGGTGCTGACAGTCTCGGCTGGGCTGGAGAGAGTATTAGCCACGGTTGGTCTGGTCATGGCTGGTCTTCTAGTGGTGCTGCTGAAAGCTATGGACATGGTTATGCGGGAGACCATCACGGCGACTATCATTCTCATCCTAAATATGAATTCAAATACGGTGTAAAGGATTCAAAATCCGGTGATGTCAAGGATCAATGGGAACACCGGGATGGCGATCATGTTAAAGGTAATTATTTGACATATTTTCTTCTAGGAGACTATGTGAAATCTTTATAATTCGTATTACAGGTGGCTACTCATTGAAGGAAGCCGATGGCACCACTCGTTTGGTTGAATATCATGCCGATGATCACAATGGCTTCAATGCTGTGGTCAAGAAACTGGGTCATGCTCACCACCCTGAAGTTTATCATCATAATGGCGGCTGGGAAGGTGGTTATGCTGATCATGGTCATGGTCACGAACACGGTCATGGTTACAGTCATGGTCATGGTCATGCTACCAGCTATGCTAATGTTCATTTGCATTAGTTGGTATTGTTTCCTCGAAGATTTAACCCCACTGCATTTTGTGATTATGAATTGTATTGAATATCCCTTGCTGACCTCTTTCGATTATAAAATTTTTTTTATACAATTTTATTTTTTGTAGATAGAATGAAGTGTAATAAATACATTGTACTGGTATATGTATAGTGAAAATACTTAGAAAAATGTAAATTGTTTAATTTTTTCCGGGTCAGGTGTGGCGATGTGCATAAACCTGCGGATTGCCCTCGCCCAGAAACCGACTCAACCGTCAAGATGAAAACCATACAGCAAATTACAGAGGTTGTAGTGTATATACCCATATCAAAAATGCCAATAAAGTACCGAGATTACCAATTTATGCACAATACCAACAAACACCATACCCCAACATGGCAAATCCTAGCTCAAATAACAATAATCCAAGTAGTATCCCGAAAAATCCGATACCTCCAAAGTCATCATACGACTATATGCTCAAAAATTGTGAGCCTGTCCCGTCCAAACAAACTCTCCAAAACTCTATTGAAAAATTAATTCAAACTATGGTTTCATTCATGGCGAAGATGCAAAACATGATGCAGTAAATGATGAGAAATCAAAGCATATTAATTCAAAGTGCTCTAAATCAAAAATAGCCCCGCTGACAATTTGTTACTGGAACGCAAACGGCCTAAGCCAACACAAGAATGAAGTGGAACTTTTTCTTCAAAATCAAAAAAATAGATGTACTACTAGTCTCTGCGACGCACTTTACTACAAGAAATTGCTTTAGAATCAATAGATATTGTACATAGGATATGGCAATAAAAATATTGTAAAGTTACTTATATTTCGAAGTATGAGTAAAAGGCAAAGAACTTTTCTATGTGTAAATGATCCCGACAATTTCTGCGACTTATGCGAAAAATATGTAATTAAAACAAGTAAGAAAGTTTCAGTCGGGTAAACCGACTAAGGTATACCCTCACTTTGTGAGTAATGTAATATATAACATTACACCAATAAATCTGTCAATTTGTGTGGGAGGTACCAAAAGGGGCTGTACAATAATGCCCATTTTTTACCGGACTATAGGCGCTACAAAAACATTATACTGTAGAAAATTTCAAGCATTTTTATGCACTTGTGTTAAAGTTATAAGCAGTTAAATTTTGATGCAAAATGGTCCATTTGTGTGGGAGGTACCAAAAGCGGCATGCCAACTTCACCCATTTTTCTCGAGTTAATAGCGACTAATATACTAATATTATGTGCAGAATTTCAAAAGATTTGAGTAAGTAGTATAGAAGTTATTAAAGAATCAATATTTCACTAAATTTTAACCCTTTGTGTGGGAGGTACTAGAAGGAGTAGACCAATATGGCCCATCTTCGAACTCATCCGGAGATAGATCAAAATATTACCACATACCAAATTTGAAGTCAATCGGTTACTCCTTTCGAGAGTTATCGTGCGCACCAGCCAGCAGACAGACAGACAGACAGACAGACAGACAGACAGACAGACAGACAGACAGACAGACAGACGGACGGACATTGCTCATTCGACTTAAAATGACCCAAAACGGATTTCCTCCGAACATACTTAGGGTCTTAGATCACTCCTTCGATGTGTTACACTTTTTTCCGTAGCAAATGATATATACCCTCGTCACACTAAAGTGAGGGTATAAAAATCGACGTGCGTTTAGTAAAATAATAGAAGAAATATATGTGTAATATTTTGGTATACGAGTTGAAAATATGAACGAACCGTGGACACCTAGTATTTTGTGTACTTCATGCTATGTAGATATTACTCGATGGACTAGTGGATGAATGCGGTAAGTGCTTTAAAATTAATGTATTACAATGTTTTGTGGAATAAAACGTTTCAATTTTAGACTTCACGTGCAATTTGGAATGCCAATGATTTGGAGACAACCGTTCATTCACGATACGGACTGCTATTTTTGTCTAAGTTATTAGATTGGAGTAGGAAGTGTCCAAGTATAGCTAACAGCATAATAACGGAAACATCAGCAAGTTCAACTGAGTACTCAACTCTGAGCGATTCAGATTTGAGTCAGAAGTCATCGCTTTTAACACAGTTTCAACTCAATGATCTAGTGGAAGATTTGGAACTGACCAAAGATAATGATGAAACAGTACAATATTTTGGCCCCAGATGTTAACATATCATATTATAGAGTCCGTGATATACCATACAAACAATTTTATACAACTGTGGATAACATATGCTTTTGCAAGGACATTCCCGGATTGTTCGAGGAACTTAATCAAACATAAAATTCAAATGAATGGCGGTTATTTGTTGACAGCAGTAAAGAAAGATTGAAAGCAGTACTTTTGCACAACGGAAATCATTTCCTCATGCCGTCAACACTGAGGAATCATACGAAACAAGGGCTAAATTGATAAAATACATAAAATATGAACAACATGACTGGAAAATTTGTTGCGATTTAAAAGAAGTTGAATGCAAGGCGGATATACAAAATATTGCTGCCTTTTATGCCTCTGGGATAGCCGAGCTCGCGAAGGTCATTACAGAAGAAAGAAATGGTCAACAAGAAAAGACATCACATTGGGTGAAAACAACATAAAATACACACCTCTCGTCCAAAAAGAAAACATTATTTTGCCACCACTGCATATTGAGGAAAGATGGCAATTCACTCTCATATTTAAAAAGTTTATTTAAAAGTCTTTCTTTTCAAAAAATCGAAGAAGACGTTTTTGATGGGCCTAAAATAAGGAAACTGATGAAAGATGTACATTTCGAATCATATTTGACGTCGGATGAAATTGCAGCATGGAGGTCGTTTAAGCTTGTAGTTTCAAATTCCCTTGGATCCAATAAAAGCCCGCAATATGAAAAAATGATTAATTATTTGTTAAAAAATTATGAAAAAATTGGTAAGAAATATTTTTCTATATTTATGTATATAACACATATCGTCACCTGAAATCCAAAATAACGTAACCCACATGTTCATGATTTTTCAGGAGAAGCAAAAAACAAAGTAAAGTAATTTTAAGCTTTTGACCAAATATAGGGATTACAGACTATTAAGGCGAAATCAAATATCAAATCTAGCTTAATTATTTGTGGCGTACATTCTGAATTAAATAATCTAAAATTGTATGATTCTTTCCGCTTTTTTAATGACCTTGTTTGCTGTGACGTCACTTTGAATATCACTCATAAAATGGTAAATTTTTGATATTGAAGTCCAAACATTTGTAGGAATGTGTAGTTTAGCCTAATAAACTATAATCAGTCATAAAATTAACTTTGATTTTTTTTATGTTACGTGATTTTGGATTTCAGATGACGATATGTATGTATTTATACCCTACACCACTCTGTGGTACAGGGTATTATAAGTTTGTTTCATGGCAGATGTTTGTAACACCTGAAAATAACACAGATAGACCCACCTTAAAGTATACCGATCGACTCAGAATCACTAGCTGAGTCGATTTAACGATGTCCGTCCGTCCGTCCGTCTGTCCATGTAAAGTTGTTCGTCGACTACAGGTCGCAATTTCACTCCGATCGTTCTGAAATTTTGCAGTTTAGAGTATTTCGCAGTTGTTAAGATCGCTATTGAATTTGGTTGAAATCGGTTCAGATTTTGATATAGCTCCCATATATATCTTTCGTCCGATTTGGCCCTTTAGTCCTATAGAAGCTGTATTTTACATCCAATCGATTTGAAATTTAGAATGGTAGAGTTTCTTGATCCATGAACCAAGATTGCCGAATTTGAAGAAAATCGGTTAAGATTTAGCTATAGCTCCCATATATATGTTTCGTCCGATTTGGCCCTTTAGTCCTATAGAAGCTGTATTTTACATCCGATCGTTTTGAAATTTAGAATGGTAGAGTTTCTTGATCCATGAACCAACACTACCGAATTTGCAGAAAATCGGTTAAGATTTAGCTATAGCTCCCATATATATGTTTCGTCCGATTTGGCCATTTAGTCCTATAAAAGCTGTATTTTACATCCAATCGTTTTGAAATTTAGAATGGTAGAGTTTCTTGATCCATGAACCAACATTGCCGAATTTGAAGAAAATCGGTTATGATTTAGCTATAGCTCCCATATATATGTTTCGTCCGATTTGGCCCTTTAGTTCTATAGAAGCTGTATTTTACATCCAATCGTTTTGAAATTTAGAATGGTAGAGTTTATTGATTCATGAACCAACACTACCGAATTTGAAGAAAATCGGTTAAGATTTAGCTATAGGTCCCATATATATGTTTCGTCCGATTTGGCCCTTTAGTCCTGTAGAAGCTGTATTTTACATCCAATCATTCTGAAATTTAGAACGGTAGAGTTTCTTGATCCATGTACCAACACTGCCGAATTTGAAGAAAATCGGTTGAGATTAAGCTATAACTCCCATATATATGTTTCGTCCGATTTTGCTCTTTAGTCCTGAAGAAGTTGTATTTTACATCCGATCGTTTTGAAATTTAGAATGGTAGAGTTTCTTGATCCATGAACCAACATTGCCGAATATGGAGAAAATCGGTTCAGATTTAGCTATAGCTCCCATATATATGTTTCGTCCGATTTTGCTCTTTAGTCCTGAAGAAGCTGTATTTTACATCCAATCATTTTGAAATTTAGAATGGTAGAGTTTCTTGGTCCATGGACCAACACTACAGAATTTGAAGAAAATCGGTTGAGATTAAGCTATAGCTCCCATATATATGTTTCGTCCGATTTGGCCCTTTAGTTCTATAGAAGCTGTATTTTACATCCAATCGTTTTGAAATTTAGAATGGTAGAGTTTATTGATCCATGAACCAACATTGCCGAAAGATTTAGCTATAGCTCCCATATATATGTTTCATCCGATTTGGCTCTTTAGATCCAATCGTTTTTATACCCTACACCACACTGTGGTAAGGGTATTATTTAAGTATAAAATGTCCCAAAAGTAAATTCATGTAAACAATTTATACATGAATTACAAAATTTATATATCAGAGTTATTCAATATTACGAGAGTGGTGTAGGGTATTATATAGTCGGCCCCGCCCGACTTTAGCCTTTCCTTACTGGTCTTCTAACTTATTTTTCGCTTTATGTATTCCAACAGGTGTAAATATGTCCTATGAGAATCTTGGCGACGTAAGCGACGAACATGGAGAAAGGTTTCACCAAGAAATGAAGTCCATCGAGAGGCGTTACCAAGGGCACTGGGATGAAAGAATGATTGGAGATTATATTTGGTTCCCCATTAGAGAAACCGATTCCGAAATCTACAAACGACAACAAAGAACTCACAATTACTTCTAATGAAACTTGTACATGTAAATAAACTCAAATGCACATAATATCAACAAAAGTAACCAATAAAATCTCTATTTAAACAGAAATTAAAAAAAAGATTTTTTGAAATTCTCTTACCTCTACATTTATCCATAGATTTTTTTCAAAAAGGCATTATTTTCTTCGCTAGGATGCAAACTTTTAAAAAATGGAATAAACTATTTTTTATACCCTCACTTTAGTGTGACGAGGGTATATATCATTTGCTACGGAAAAAAGTGTAACACATCGAAGGAGTGATCTAAAACCCTAAGTATGTTCGGAGGAAATCCGTTTTGGGTCATTTTAAGTCGAATGAGCAATGTCCGTCCGTCCGTCTGTCTGTCTGTCTGTCTGTCTGTCTGCTGGCTGGTGCGCACGATAACTCTCGAAAGGAGTAACCGATTGACTTCAAATTTGGTACGTGGTAATATTTTGATCTATCTCCGGATGAGTTCGAAGATGGGCCATATTGGTCTACTCCTTCTGGTACCTCCCACACAAAGGGTTAACATTTAGTGAAATATTGATTCTTTAATAACTTCTATACTACTTATTCGAATCTTTTGAAATTCTGCACATAATATTAGTATATTAGTCGCTATTAACTCGAGAAAAATGGGTGAAGTTGGCATGCCCCTTTTGGTACCTCCCACACAAATGGATCATTTTGCATCAAAATTTAACTGCTTATAACTTTAATACAAGTGCATAAAAATGCTTGAAATTTTCTACAGTATAATGCTTTTGTAGCGCCTATAGTCCGGTAAAAAATGGGCATCATTGTACAGCCCCTTTTGGTACCGCCCACACAAATGGACCGTTTCGTACCAAAGCAAACGGCTTGTAACTTTAATACCAGTGCATACAAATACTTGAAATGTTGTACAGTGTAATGTTGTTGTAGTGCCTATAGTCCTGTAAAAAGTGGGCGTTATCACCCGCCCCTTTTTGTACCTCCCACACAAAATGACCAAATCATACCAAAATTACATAGCTCGTAACTTTAATATACCAGTGCACACAAACGCAGTGCACACAAACACAATGCAATGTATTTAAGAATGTACTGTTTACCGAAAAATATGTGTATTTGGAAAACCCCTTCTGGTACCTCCCACACAAATTGACAGATTTATTGGTGTAATGTTATATATTACATTACTCACAAAGTGAGGATATACCTTAGTCGGTTTACCCGACTGAAACTTTCTTACTTGTTTTTTCGATTTTTTTCTATTTTTTAGGTTTTTTTCGTCCCGGGAAATTTTTATTTTTTTTGAAAAAAAATTTACTTTTTCCCATTTGTTTAATGACTGTTACTAAACCACTGTTTTTAAGTGAAAGAGATATTTCCAACATTGGTAGCCTGCATTAATAGCTTCAATTTAACTTATAAGTCGACCTGATCGGGCATATACTCCAAAAAAAATTATAGTGCAAATAATAAGAGTACCTTCGACGATATTAGTTATATATTAATATATTATATTAATAAAAAAATTTAAAAAAAATGTATTCATAAAAAATTTTTTGTTTTGATTTTATATAACAGTATGCCACAATCTATACAAAAAAATAATTTTTAGGTCTAGGAAACAAAAAAAAAAATTTTGTTGCGTAGTGATATCAGATGCTGCAGGACAAAAGTGTAACATTAACTTTCGTCAGGATTAACCGATTGACTTCACATTTGGTATGTGTCAATATTTTGTTCTATCCCAGACTATAGTCAAAGATGGACTATGTTGGTCCGCTCCTGAAAGTACCTACCCAACGAGGGTTCAAAATTTAGTGAAATATTGATTATCCCATAACTTATATATGGGAATGAAATAAAAAAGTTATGAACCTTAGAAAAAGTTATTTATTTATATGAATTACAATACAAAGTAAATTTATATTCTAATTTTACGGTCCAGGGAAAAGCCGGGTCACAAAGACCATGTGACTAGATTTTGCAGCGACAGACCAGAGCCTCTGGTGGGAATCGAACCCACGACCCCCAATCTCATAGGCGAGTACGCTACCAAATCACCTACTGGGGCGCTCAGAAAATTTTTTTTTATATTTTAATTATATTGAACAGTAAGGGAATTTATAAATTACGTGATTTTAAATAGTGTATCTGGCAAATGTCGACCTTTGCTATCCACACACTGCTGCATACGTTTTCTGAAGTTTTCATGAACTCTAACAAGCATGTCGACTGGTATTCTGCCAATTTCAGCCTCAATAGTGTTAATGCAGAAAAAGGCACATGTTTATGATTTTTTTGTGACGCAACGGTTTTTTGATTGAAACCAATTGTACGTTAAAGTATAACTTTCATAGATTATTGTGTAAAATTTTCATTAAAAAATATGGCAACGACAGCATTTATGTGGAAGCATTTCGAATAAATTTATTTAGTTAGATAATCGTTATAGCCAGATACCGCTGTCAAGTTCTTTTCGAAATTTAAATATATAAATTTTTGGGAACACTTTGATATTTAAAATGCGATTTTTTAAACAATTAAAAAAATTAAAAAATTGAAAATTAAAAAAAAACTGGACAGCGTTATCTCAGAAATTATGTAAAGAAATAGTGTTAAAAATTTCAAAAGGATCGGTTCCGTAGTTTTTGAGTCATGAGGGGCACCATAATAGGTTGTGGGAAAACAGCTTTAAAGTTTTTCGGATGAACTGAGTCACGTATGAGGCGCGGTTGCTTAGACTGCTGTATCTTTGTCAAAAGTTTATAAACGTAAACACACCCCCCGCCACAGCACACAGCATTTAACCTCATAATTTCCTTCAATTTAAATGGTATCTCGGCTTTATCGAGCCTTTACTTCAAAAAATATGGTTCAAATACTATAGGTAACTTCTACGAAAATTTTAATTTTAGAAAAAACCAGTAAGGAAAGGCTAAAGTCGGGCGGGGCCGACTATATAATACCCTACACCACTCTCGTAATATTGAATAACTCTGATATATAAATTTTGTAATTCATGTATAAATTGTTTACATAAATTTACTTTTGGGACATTTTATACTTAAATAATACCCTGTGCCACAGTGTGGTGTAGGGTATAAAAACGATTGGATCTAAAGAGCCAAATCGGATGAAACATATATATGGAGCTATAGCTAAATCTTTACCGATTTTCTTCAAATTCATGGATCAAGAAACTCTACCATTCTAAATATCAAAACGATTGGATGTAAAATATAGCTTCTATAGAACTAAAGGGCCAAATCGAACGAAACATATATATGGGAGCTATAGCTAACTCTTAACCGATTTTCTTCAAATTCGGTAGTGTTGGTTCATGGATCAAGAAACTCTACCATTCTAAATTTCAAAACGATTGGATGTAAAATACAGCTTCTACAGGACTAAAGAGCAAAATCGGACGAAACATATATATGGGAGCTATAGCTAAATCTTAACCGATTTTCTTCAAATTCGGCAATGTTGGTTCATGGATCAAGAAACTCTAGCATTCTAAATTTCAAAATGATTGGACGTAAAATATAGCTTCTATAGAACTAAAGGGCCAAATCGGACGAAACATATATATGGGAGCTATAGCTAAATCTTAACCGATTTTCTTCAAATTCGGTAGTGTTGGTTCATGGATCAATAAACTCTACCATTCTAAATTTCAAAACGATTGGATGTAAAATACAGCTTCTATAAAACTAAAGGGCCAAATCGGACGAAACATATATGTGGGAGCTATAGCTAAACCTTAACCGATTTTCTTCAAATTCGGTAGTTTTGGTTCATGGATCAATAAACTCTACCGTTCTAAATTTCAAAACGATTGGATGTAAAATACAGCTTTTATAGGACTAAATGGCCAAATCGGACGAAACATGTATATGGGAGCTATAGCTAAATCTTAACCGATTTTCTTCAAATTCGGAAATGTTGGTTCGTGGATCAAGAAACTCTACCATTCTAAATTTCAAAACGATCGGATGTAAAATACAGCTTCTATAGGACTAAAGGGCCAAATCGGACGAAACATATATATGGGAGCTATAGCTAAATCTTAACCGATTTTCTTCAAATTCGGCTATGTTGGTTCATGGATCCAGAAACTCTACCATTCTAAATTTCAAAACCATTGGATGTAAAATACGGCTTCTATAGGACTAAAGGGCCAAATCGGAAAGATATATATGGGAGCTATATCTAAATCTGAACCGATTTCAACCAAATATAGGGATCTTTACAGCTGGGAAATACTCTAAACTGCAAAATTTCAGAACGATCGGAGTGAAATTGCGACCTGTAGTCGACGAACAACTTTACATGGAAAGACGACAGACGGACGGACGGACAGGTGTCCGTCCGACGGACGGACGGACGGACAGGTGTTACAAACATCTGCCGTGAAACAAACTTATAATACCCTGTACCACAGTGTGGTGTAGGGTATAAAATAGATGTACGCTTTTCATAATCCCTCCCGATTTGATTGCTGTAAAAGCTTAAGCTGTCAGCGGATGTTATCAAGAATCACATTGTACCCTCCCCAATGAAATGTGAGCCAAAGATAGCCTGTCGTCTCCTAGAGAGAGAGAGAGAAAAAGGAGTACAGATATAGAAGGTATTCTATTGATTCCTCCTTCTCTTAGTCGCCACAGCTTCTAAAAAAGTCTCTCTGCGTGCCGTCTAATAAAGAAGTGACCCATCAAGGCAGACAGGATAAATGTGACGTCTGGTCTCGATAGACCAACTGTCATTTGTTATCATAAGGCCAACAGTTGTTGTTACAAAAGTTACTATATGGAAACCAAATATCAGAAGGGGCTATGTGCACTTGCCCTACAGAAAAACCCTCAATGTGATGATCATCATATGTACCGATAGATCTACATATTACAGCCAGTGTGACCTGCTCCTTCTCAATGGCTATCGAACATCCGTTTGATATAATATGGCCTGGAAGAATAGAATGGGATAGAAGGAAACCACCGATGGTGCAAAGAAAGAAGAACATGGCAAGCTATGTCGCCTATAGAAAATCTCATTTGGATCTCAGGCCATAAGTATCTACATATATAGATCATATAGATCCCATATATGGGAACGAAAGGGAAAACGAAACAAATACATTAGGATAAACATACTTTACACTATGCAACAAAAATATTTTTTTTTGTGTCCGAGACCTCAAAACATTTTTTTTGCATAGATTGAGGCATACTATTTTATGAAACCAAAACCAACTTTTTTATGGTAAAGTTTTTTTGTAAAAAATTTTGTTTCTAGTATTTCAATTTTCATGGAAGATACCTTAAGTAATTCAACCACATTTTTTTAAGTATACTCTCAATAAAGCCGAGAAACCAGTCAAATTATAGGAAATTATGAGGACTAAAAATGTCGTTAAAACAATTAGAAAAAAATAGATTTTTTCACAAACATCGTTTTTTGCTGGCACGAAAAAAAAAATACCAACAGGAAAAAAAATCGCAAAGAAAATTTTTTGTTTCATTTTTTGAAAGCCAGCATCCTAACGAAGAAAACAGTGCATATTTTAGAAAAAAATCTTTGGATAAATGTATAAATTATGACCCATATTGTAGATATAGAGAAATTCCAAAAAATAATTGTTCATACTTTTTATTTTGACAATTTTGTTTGGGAGGTACCAAAATGGGGGTGTGGCAATAACGCCCATTTTTTAACATACTATACCTACTATAAAAACATTACACCGTACAAAATTTTAATTATTATATAGCGTGATCCATTTCGAGGTTCCCTACTTTTTCAAAGAAAAAACACAGAAAATTCAAATTGAATGGTGAGTGTTTATTATCATTTGAAAAAACTTTCTTTGGCATTTATTTTTTGAATATTGTGTCTATCAAATGTTGGCCGCGGCTACGTCTCAGATGGTCCATTCATTGAGTCCAATTTTCGATGACTCGTTCGAGCATTTCGACTGGTCAGAAATGGGCCTCATCGCTGAACAAAATTTGGCCCGAAAACGTCGGATCTTCTTGGAACTTTTCAAGAGCCCATAGAGCGAAGCTATGTCGCTTGGAAAAGTCGGACGGCTTCAGTTCTTGCACAAGCTGTATTTTGTATGCTTTCAATTTAAGATCTCGACGTAAAATGCGCCAAGTCGTTCCATACGTCAGCCCGAGTTGCTGCGAACGGCGCCGAATCGAATCTCCACGGTCTTCGTGTACACTCCCAGCTACGGCCGCTACATTTTCTTCACTGCGTGCCGGACGTGGTCTATTCGGTCGAATATTATCCAATAATGAATGCTGGGTCTCAAGATGGGTGATGGTGTTGCGAATAATACGCTCAGTAGGCCTATTATGTTGATCATAAGTTGAGCGAAGTGCACGAAACACATTCCTCACAGAACGTGAATTTTCGTAATAAAGTTGAACGATTTGTAAACGTTGTTCCGGCGTAAGTCTTTCCATGTTGAAATACCAAACAATACTTAGCAAAAATAACATGACAGCATGACACGATTCAAACGTGATCTGTCAAAAAAAGGCTATTGAAAAAAGTATCTCTACGTGGATCACCCGTTATATGAACTGGAATCACTGTTATAAGCCGTTAACTTTTTGTGCAAAATGCCCCATTTGTATGGGAGGCGCCAAAAGGGGCGTGGCAATAACGGCCATTTTCACGGGACTATGGGTACTTGAAAAGGATTACACTTCACAAAATTTCAACTATTTCTATGGACTGGAATCAAATTTTTCTTAAGATGATAGCGATTAATAAACGAATACTATGTGTGGAATTGTGAAAGATTCTGGATAGTAGTATATAAGTTATGGGATATTCAGAATTTCACTAGATATTGACCCTTTGTGGGGAAGGTACTCGAAGGAGTCGACCAATGTAGTCCATCTTTGACCCTAGTCTGAAATAGAAAGAACATATTGACACATAACTAATTTGAAGTCAATCGGTTAATCCTGTCGAAAGTTAACGGGCGCACCCACAAGACAGACAGACGGACAGGCTGACGGACTGTGCTAAAATGGCCCAAAACGGATTTTCGTCATATATTTTTGGCGTCTCTTAGGTCACTCCATCGATGTGTAACACTTTTGGTTGGTAGCATCAGATATATACCCTTGTTCACAATCAGGGACGTATATAGGGGGGAGGGCCCGGGGGCCCGGCCCCCCCGAAATGTTTTAAACACTGGCATAAACTATTTACCATTTTCAAAATCACTCAAAACAAAATAAAACACGAAAAATATTTGGAAGGCAGTTCAAAAAAAAAAACAATACAAATGCGTAAAAAATGGTAACAGTAAAAGAAATAACAACTAAAAATAAGAAAATTGCATGTTTAACGATTTTTTGATTGGTGATAGCCAGAAATTAGCTGAAATAAGTATATGGATTGATTACACTATGCAACAAATGAACACCTTTTGAAATACACGGTCGATTCTACTATCAAAGGGTAGTATAACCCTATACTCGGTTTGGCGAAATTGGTGACCAATTTTTTTTATGGGACTCCAAAGTTTTTGAAAATCAGTGGGCCCCTCAAAAAAGGTGTCATCAGCTACTTTTGTCCTACAACTAATTCAGACTTGGCTTAACTATATTTGGCAATAATGTAGCTAAGAATATGCTGAACAAAGTTTCTTAAATTTTTTTGCGAAAAAACAATTTTTCCGGTAGTTGTTTTTGAACAAGTATAGGAAAAAAATATTTTTTTCACTTTTTTCAGCATAACTTCCAGGGACTCGTAATTTTTCAATAACAATTATTGGCAAAATTGTAGCCAACGTAAATCTGAACAACTTTTTTGAACATATCAATACAATCTGAACGTGTCTGGGCACCCTAAATAGCACAATAAAACAACATTGTACCCCAAAAATTTTAGTATTTCACTATTATGTAACAAAAATATATTTTTTTGGTATAGGGTATGTTCAGCAAATTTATAGAAAATATTAAGACCAATATTTTTGTGGAACATATTAACCCTCTAGCTCCCCCACATAACAGTAATTTTTGGCCCCATTTTAACAAAACGTAAAAAACACCCCTTAAAATGGGGAGGGCGGGGATGAAATGTTCTACAAAAATGTTGGCCATAAAATTTCACTATATGTGTCAGAACACACCAAAGCCCGAAACTTAACACAAAAACCAAAAAAACGGTCAAATTCCAGGCAAAAACGCCCTTTATCCCCGCCCTCCTCATTTTAAGGGGTGTTTTTTACGATTTGTTAAAATGGGGCCAAACATTACAGTTATGCGGGGGAGCTAGAGGGTTAATATGTTCCACAAAAATATTGGCCTTAATATTTTCTATAAATTTGCTGAATACACCATATACCAAAAAAATATATTTTTGTTACATAATAGTGAAATGCTAACATTTTTGAGGTACAATGTGATTTTTTGAGCTGTTCACCAAAGTTGTTCAGATTTACGTTGGCTACAATTTTGCCAACCATTGTTATTGAAAAACCAGTAAGGAAAGGCTAAAGTCGGGCGGTGCCGACTATATAATACCCTACACCACTCTCGTAATATTGAATAACTCTGATATATAAATTTTGTAATTCATGTATAAATTGTTTACATAAATTTACTTTTGGGACATTTTATACTTAAATAATACCCTGTACCACAGTGTGGTGTAGGGTATAAAAACGATTGGATCTAAAGAGCCAAATCGGATGAAACATATATATGGGAGCTATAGCTAAATCTTTACCGATTTTCTTCAAATTCGGCAATGTTGGTTCATGAATCAAGAAACTCTACCATTCTAAAATTCGCCAATGTTGGTTCATGGATCAAGAAACTCTACCATTCTAAATTTCAAAACGATGGGATGTAAAATACAGCTTCTATAGGACTAAAGGGCCAAATCGGACGAAAAATATATATGGGAGCTATATGTAAATCTGAACCGATTTCAACCAAATTCAATAGCGATCTTAACAGCCGCGAAATGCTCTAAACTGCAAAATTTCAGAACGATCGGAGTGAAATTGCGACCTGTAGTCGACGAACAACTTTACATGGACAGACGGACGGACGAACGGACGGACAGACATCGTTAAATCGACTCAGCTAGTGATTCTGAGTCGATCGGTATACTTTAAGGTGGGTCTAGCTGTGTTATTTTCAGGTGTTACAAACATCTGCCGTGAAACAAACTTATAATACCCTGTACCACAGTGTGGTGTAGGGTATAATTACGAGTCCCTGGAAGTTATGCTGAAAAAAGTAAAAAAAAATATTTTTTCCTTTACTTTTTCAAAAAAAAAGTACCGGAAAAATTGTTTTTTCGCAAAAAATTTTAAGAAACTTTATTCAGCATATTCTTAACAACATTATTGCCAAATACAGTTAAGCGGTGTCACCAAGTCGGAATTAGTTGTTGGACAAAAGCTGATGAACCTTTTTTGAGGGGCCCACTGATTTTCAGAAACTTTGGAGGCCCATTAAAAAAAATTGGTCACCAATTTTGCCAAACCGAGTATAGGGTTATACTACCCTTTGACAGTAGAATCGAACCTATACTGTCAAGTCCGTGTATTTTTTTCACTGTTGCACAGTGTTATTGGAAGCAGAAGAATGATAAGCCATCAAATGCATTAGATGCTATTTTAGTTTTTGTTCTCGACGTTAAGAAGAATAAAAACTTATCTCCGGAACAGATTGGAGGGAGAAAGGCAATCTTATCTGGATTTGATGTCTATATACAAAGATGAAGTCAAAATCGATGAACTAATTGATATATTTCTTTCAAAAAATCGATGATTACATTTTTAACCTTTACGTATTTTATTATTAAAAGTTTTAATGATCTCGTACTAAAGTACATATTTATATTTAGGAATAAAATTCGAATAAAGAACTAAGGAAATTAACTTCGCTTACCTACACAATAAACGCAATTTTTAATTGTTTATCATTGTTAGGAAAAAAAGGTTTTTTAAAAAAAAATATATTAGGCATTTTTTTAAATGTTTTTTTCGTGTTTAGGACTCCATTCGCATCAGAAAATGTTATGCGCAGCTCTTCGACAAAAATGTTGTTGCATAGTTTTACTTAATAACTTAAGCATTTGGTTGTTTTGAAATCATAAAATCTGAATAAATAACCCGGAGACTAAATACAGAAATTTTAAATGTTTAAAGGCCAAGAAATTGTGTGTATTTTGTACATAAGTAGTTCATTTAAATTAATTATCAAGTACCTAACTAAGTGCAACATTTTGGACGTTCGGCTTAATTAGAGGTGTAACCTTTCATTCATAAAAACTAAATACTGAAGCATGCATTTAATGCAATGGTTAAAAAAAAACAAGTTTTTTGGCTATTGTTTAACAGATATAAATTATCAGTTGTTCAATTTTGAGAATTGTCTAAATTCGAGGTGTAACATTGTGCATTCATAAAACCTTAATACTAAACTGAATACTTAATGACGTATTCTCTTGCTAGGAAATAAATAGTAAGTGTTCGTAGTAGCACTTTGAAGCAAATAATTATTTATTTTTTGAAAATAGAAAGGAACATTACACTTAACAAAAGACCAAATTTAATGAATAATAAAACAGAACTATTTGAATTGTTGGTCAGTATTCAAAAAATATAACAATGAGTTTAGTATAAATACCCCAAATGCAACACGAAAATCATATCAGTTCTGCAGGTTCAATCATTCGAATCAATCAACAGTTCTTTTAAAGAATATCAAAATCCTCAACGCTAGCGAATTTTTTGAATAACGTTATGAAATTCTTAAGCATTGGATCCTTTTTGGCACTTTCTGGCTTAGCTGCTGCTGGACATTTGCATCATGGAGCCACCAGCTACTCGGTAGTGACCAAACATGAAGAAGCTGCACCACATCACGGTTGGGCTGCAGGTCATGGTGCTGATGATAGTCACGGCTGGGCTGGTGAAAGTATTAGCCACGGTTGGTCTGGTCATGGTGATGATGGCCATGGTTGGGCTTCTAGTGGTGCTCCTGAAAGTTATGGACATGGTTACGCGGGAGATCATCACGACGACTATCATTCTCATCCTAAATATGAATTCAAATATGGTGTTAAGGATTCGAAAACCGGTGATGTTAAG
Source organism: Eudasyphora cyanicolor (assembly GCA_963930755.1). Taxonomy (NCBI): domain Eukaryota; kingdom Metazoa; phylum Arthropoda; class Insecta; order Diptera; family Muscidae; genus Eudasyphora; species Eudasyphora cyanicolor. The sequence continues at coordinate 38,360,562 of OZ005735.1, read as the reverse complement.
GATCAATGGGAACATCGTGATGGCGATCATGTTAAAGGTAATTATTTGCGATAATTCCTCTTAGGAGACGTTGTGAAATCCTTATAATTCATATTGCAGGTAGCTACTCCTTGAAGGAAGCCGACGGTACCACTCGTGTGGTTGACTATCATGCTGATGGTCACCATGGATTCACTGCCGTTGTCAAGAAGCTGGGTCATGCTCACCACCCTGAAGTTTCTCATCATCATGGCGGCTGGGAAGGTGGTTATGCAGATCACGGCCACGGTCATGGTTACAGTCATGGTCATGCTACCAGCTATGCTAATGTGCATTTGCATTAAATTAATGCAGTTTCATTGAAAATTTAATTTGATTTGATGAATATCTCTCCCTGACCTCTTGATAACATAATACAATTTTAATTTTAATTTATGTAGATAGAAATAATGAATAGTAAATGCAATGTATATAAAGTGATTAAATAAAAGAAATTGCCTGTTGTATTTCAATATCAAAATCAAATGAAAATAGCGGAAATTTCCCCGAAAAAATAAGGGCAAAATTTAGAATAGATAATATTCCAGATGTCTTGTTCCTGGACATACACTTCGTCATAACACATAAAAAAATAGTTCTTACTATTTGATGCTCATAAAGCCCACAAATGCTGAAGTTAGACTATCGACTCAGAACCATAAGCGAGAGACGATTTGTCCGCTTTCTAGCCATCCTAAGTTTAGGTGCAGAGTACAGGTCCCAATGGTTGTCCAACCTTGATGAGTTTTGGAGGAAGCTGGTTTAAATCTATCGATCAGTCTATTATCCGTTTTAATTTTGTATGCGAACTGCAGGACCCATAAAGAGTCCGATCTAGACCAGAAGGAATTGATCGATCCTATTGAAATTGGTGGAGTTGCGTGACTGACTGATGTTGCGTGACTGATTGAATGATGGTACCATCGCCGAACACAAATGGCCAAATGACATCAGAAGCGATTTTCCTGTTTTTTTAGTGGCACAGTGGCACAAAAAATAATAGATGGATACCAACGTCAAATTCAATCGGTTACAGTTAGAATCACGAAAATTAATGCTAGGACCTTAGGACTCAGGATCGGTATATGAAACTATTTTTCGAAATTCGTTCTTCTAAGATCACAGAGGGTACAAAATAAAGTACCAAAAAGGTATAAATAAAGTACCAGAGTGAGATATAACCTGAAATAAGAAATGTTGTTATACCCTACATCACACTGTGGTACAGGGTATTATAAGTTTGTTTCACGGCAGATGTTTGTAACACCTGCAAATAACACAGCTAGTCCTTAAAGTATACCGATCGACTCAGAATCACTAGCTGAGTCGATTTAACCATGTCTGTCCGTCCGACCGTCCGTCCGTCCGTCCGTCCGTCCGTCCATGTAAAGTTGTTCGTCGACTACAGGTCGCAATTTCACTCCGATCGTTCTGAAATTTTGCAGTTTAGAGTATTTCGCATCTGTAAAGATCCCTATTGAATTTGGTTGAAATCGGTTCAGATTTAGATATAGCTCCCATATATATATCTTTCGTCCGATTTGGCCCTTTAGTCCTATAGAAGCTGTATTTTACATCCAATCGTTTTGAAATTTAGAATGGTAGAGTTTCTTGATCCATGAACCAACACTACCGAATTTGAAGAAAATCGCTTAATATTTAGCTATAGCTCCCATATATATGTTTCGTCCGATTTTGCTCTTTAGTCCTGTAGAAGCTGTATTTTACATCCAATCATTTTGAAATTTAGAATGGTAGAGTTTCTTGATCCATGAACCAACACTACTGACTTTGAAGAAAATCGGTTTAGATTTAGATATAGCTCCCATATATATCTTTCGTCCGATTTGGCCCTTTAGTCCTATAGAAGCTGTATTTTACATCCAATCGTTTTGAAATTTAGAATGGTAGAGTTTCTTGATCCATGAACCAACATTGCCGAATTTGAAGAAAATCGGTTAAGATTTAGCTATAGCTCCCATATATACGTTTCGTCCGATTTTCCTCTTTAGTCCTGTAGAAGCTGTATTTTACATCCAATCATTTTGAAATTTAGAATGGTAGAGTTTCTTGATCCATGAACCAACACTACCGAATTTGAAGAAAATCGGTTAATATTTAGCTATAGCTCCCATATATATGTTTCGTCCGATTTTGCTCTTTAGTCCTGTAGAAGCTGTATTTTACATCCAATCATTTTGAAATTTAGAATGGTAGAGTTTCTTGATCCATGAACCAACACTACTGAATTTGAAGAAAATCGGTTAAGATTTAGCTATAGCTCCCATATATATGTTTCGTCCGATTTGGCCATTTAGTCCTATAAAAGCTGTATTTTACATCCAATCGTTTCGAAATTTAGAATGGTAGAGTTTCTTGATCCATGAACCAACATTGCCGAATTTGAAGAAAATCGGTTAATATTTAGATATTGCTCCCATACATATCTTTCGTCCGATTTGACCCTTTAGTCCTATAGATGCTGTAGTTTACATTCAATCGTTTTTATACCCTACACCACACTGTGGTACAGGGTATTATTTAAGTATAAAATGTCCCAAAAGTAAATTTATGTAAACAATTTATACATGAATTACAAAATTTATATTTCAGAGTTATTCAATATTACGAGAGTGGTGTAGGGTATTATATAGTCGGGAAAAAAGGACAAATATGGCGTAGTGGGATAATAATGGAAAATATGTTTTTTTTTCTGAATGTACACTTCTGAATGTACGATGGGATAAAAGATGTCCAAAAATATAGTCCCGGGTACGAGAATAGATGTTGGAAAATCAACGGGAGATTAGAGGCGCTTCTTCGAGCAAAAAGAGTTAAATAAAGGGTGGTGAAATTTTAAGGGCTGATGTTGATTTTGAATAAAACACAGATTATTGTCATTTCATTTTATTATGATAATATTGGTATGTATGGAACAAAATATCGGCCAAATGGCCGCCACGACCTCAGCGGCACACCTCCAACCGATGGTCCACATTTTCGATGACGCTGAGGCATAATTGAGGTTATATGCCGAATTATCTCATCCTTTAGCTCTTGAATTGTTGCTGGCTTATCGACGTTCATATAATCCAATTTTCTTTCATATAACCCCAAAGAAAGAAGTCCAACAGTGTCAAATGACATGATCTTGGCGGCCAATTGACCTCGCCACGACGTGAGATAACACGGTCATTGAATTTGTTGCGCAAAAGAGCCATTGTTTCGTTAGCTGTGTGGCAAGTGGCACTGTCCTGTTGAAACCACATTTATTTCACATCCATATTTTCCAATTCGGGCCTTAAAAAGTTCGTTATCATCTCACGATAGCGAACACCATTCACAGTAACTGCCTGACCGGCCTCATTTCGAAGAAGTATGGCCCGATGACGTCGCCAGCCCTTAAGCCGCACCAAACGATCTTGGCGAGCATGCATAGGTGTTTTTAAATCTCCTACAGATCCGGTTTGCTGAAATTTGCGCACAATTCTCCCGATTGTGGACACATTTGTCAATTATGCTGATCAAAACTTTAACGCGTTGCTCGATTGTGTATCTTTCCATGGTTCAAATTGAGTTAGTCTGAAATTGAGAAATGTCAAATGAAATGCAAAAAAAAACTTGACGTTTAGGTGTGGTTCACATTCCACATCGGCCCTTACAATTTAACCACCCTTTATGATACATGCTGAAAAAAACGCTTCTGTAGTATATATTGTCTCAAACATATTATGCTTTAAACATAATATGTTTGGAAAGATGTTGTTCTAAATATTCGGGATAATATAATATTTTTTTAGAAATTATAAATGTTCGCAAAATTAATTTATAATTCAAATCTAATAATCTGGCATAACGATAAATTGCATTGATGGATTGACAACACATTATTACTTGGAATATTTAGAAATCTGAAATGGTTTGCTGTATGGTGTAGAGTTGCAGCCTGTACTTCCTACCCACTATATAGTCCATTGTGTTACCACAGGAGCCTAAGTGAAAACATAAGTTATCCCTAGTCTCTACCGTTGAACCAATTCTACTCTCAAGAAAGCTGAAAATTTGAGAAATTCTAACATCAGCCAAGTTAGCTGACTCCTCACAGAAATAAGAGCCTAAGGTTTCATGCCGTCTTCGAGAGAGAAAGAGAAGGCCACAGACACAATAGGTGTTCTATTGATTCCTCCTCCTCTTCGTCTCCAAAGCTTATGCAAGTCATTATGCAAGACTTTGAATCTCTCTACGTGCCATCCAAAGTTGTTGTTGTTGTAGCAGCTTGGAGACGCTGAGTTGACAATCCTTAAGTCTATTTGATTAGTGGTATTGCGACCGGTGGGTTATTTTTAGCGGCAGAAACTCGAACTATGATGAAAACATGAAAATGTTGATGTTAAATTTTTCCTGGCGCTGGATGGGAATTGAACCCAGCACCTTCGGAATCCAAGTCTATTATTTTATGATTTATTAAAATAGAGCAAAAAATCTCCGTTATGTGTTGGAGCTGGAGGGATAATATCGAGCCCTAACAGCGAAAAAAACTTAACCAACAAAAAGTAAATTTTTCAGGAGAAGGTTTTTTTTAGTTTTCTCTACACTCAGTGCAGGTATTAACATGAACTTTTCAAGTTAAGTTTTTTTTTGAGTAATTAATTAGTATTAATCGTTGCATTAGTCTTTTTTAACAAAAAAGTACGATTTTTGTTACTTAAGTTTTTTTCGCTGTCATTGTAGCAAGCTGAAGCGATGTATTTGTGTCGGTTAAGTTAAACACAATTGCATAGAAATATGCATTAGCATCTTTTTTACCCACTATACCATAGGATGGGGGCTATAAATATTGATCTGATACCCCATAAAGTATATATATTATTATTCGTCGTAAAATTGTAAGACTAGTTAGCCACGTTCGTCCGTCTGTTGTAATCACGCTATAATCTATAATACTTGAGCTAGGTGGCTGAAATTTGATAAATATATTTCATATATCGTCAGGTATGTTGGGATTGAAAATGGGTAATATCGGTCCAATTTTGGATATAGCCCCCACATATATGGCATCTTCCCGATTTTCCTTCTTAACGTCATAGAGAACACAAATATCAACTGATCGCGGTGAAAGTTGGCAACTGGGGTTTATTTATACCCGGTATCTTTGACACAAGCAACGGTAGCCATAGGTCCATGTTTTGATAGCCCCCATACTAAGGTTCCTCTAGATATGACTTCTTAACGCCACAAAAACCCACGAATTCAATGAACTGGGCTGAAATTTGGTATAATGAGTTTATTAGTACCCGTAACCATTCACATGCGATCCTTGGTGGATGGTTTATAAGATTCGGCATGGCCAAACTTAATGTTTTTAATTGTTTAAATTTATTTTGGAAATGTAGACGACTCAAAACAAAGGAAATACATTAACATTAAATATAATAAAAACCAGTAAGGAAAGGCTAAAGTTAGGCGTGGTCGACTATATGATACCCTAAACCATTTTCGTAGCAGAATAAGTACAAACGGAATCAAATTCACAACATTGAGAGATACATTTTATATTTGTGATCGATATTTAAAGTACAGTCTGCCAAATTTCATAAATATTAAATAAACCTTCTACAGCACTTTGATACCAACTTGAAACGAAAACATATATGGGGGCAATATAAATCTCAACAAATTTTTATCAAATTAAGATATCATTATTTCTGTGTCAAGAAACTCCTACCTGCCAAATATATAAAATGAGCGGATGTAAAATAAAGCTTCTCTGGCACGTTGATACCAAATCGGAAGGAAAGTATATACGGGGGCTATATATAAATCTGAACCGATTTCTTTAAAATTTGAAAGTGTTCATTCCTGAACCAATGAACTCCTTTATGCCAAATTTCGTAATGATCCGATGTAAAATTTGATTTATATAGCGCATAGATGCCAAATGGGAGGTACAAATTTATGGGGCCTATAATGAGCATCCTGCTAAATTTCATCACGATCGGACCACAAATACGACCACAACTTTAATTACAACGATACATCTAGAGACGGAAATGGTTAATTCGACTCAGGAAGTAATTCCAAGTCGATCGGTATAATACACTATGGATCTCTTCTCCCTTTGGTTATAGTTACCTTTCTTCCACCAGATGCCATTATAATAAATATTATCAAACAATCGAAACAAACTTTTATCAAACAAACTTTTTTAACGCCGTTCAAATAAAATTCAGAATGAAAATTTAACGTAAACGACACTACGCGGTCAGGAAATTTGTAAACAAAATGCAAATGTCGTTTGAGTTATTTTTGTTTTGTCTTTTTCTTCGTAACGGTACATTTGTCAGCTACGAAATTTTTACCGGTGATGGGAATTATGCTTCCTCATCGATTTTCATCAAAAAACGAAAATCGATAATTTTGTCGGTTAAGTTTTTTTGGCGGTTAGGGCTCGATATGTTGCACAAAAATATTGGCCTTTATGCTTTCCTCAAAGCTGCTGAACATACCTACCACCTCAGATGTAAAGAACAAATAGTTTCATGTAGCGATATGCTGCACGAAGAGGTAAAAAGGAAGAAACATTAACCCCCCTAAAAAATGCCAATGCGATCTTTCAAAAGGCTGACACAAGTAGTATATCCTTTGTTGGTCTCCTCTACCAGAATCCCTTTTTTACTATCAGAGAAAATATTGATATCGAATTAAGCCAGAACAATAATTTTCAGTCATTCTGCTACCTCACTTACATCTAAGATCTTTGCCTGGTAAACACTACAGTGATCAGGCAGTCTTTTTTTGCATTGTCTAGGTTTAGGTTTAGGTTAGGGTGGCAGCCGTATTTTTTTTACCACGGGCTGAACTGCCCCTCATCGAAACCAACCTGTTTGATATACAAATTTATCGATAGTACGAATATCGGTACTGGAAAGATCTGTTAGGCTGCCTAGAAAGGCCGACCCCAGTATGTCCAGTCGTCGTTTGCTCAGAGCGGGGCAGTCGCATAGCAAGTGCTCAATGCTCTCCACTTCTTCCTCATCTCCACAGCATCTGCAGAAGTCATTGGAGTTTATACCCAATCTTTTGGCGTGTTCGCCGATCAAGCAGTGTCCCGTCAGAACTCATACTAACGTAGCTCAGTGGTGAGTGCATTAGACTTGGATCCCGAAGGTGCTGGGTTCAACTCCCAGCCAGGGCACCGGAAAAAATTAACATCAACATTTCATGTTTTCATCATAATTCGAGTTTCTGCAGCTAAAAATAACTCTCCGGGCGCACTACCACTACAACAACATCTGATAACCCAAGTCAACAGGGAAGCTAAAACTAGACATAACACCATGACGACTATTAACAGAAATACAGCGCTTCTAGTGGGGAATAGACACGGCAACACTCAAATAAGATCCATTCCCTGAAATTAACAGCCGAATGTTAATTTACAACTGGACAACATTGAGTGGATGAAAACAACATAAAGGTGCAGGTTCCCGCGATAATCGGATATATGCCGGAACGAAGTCTGTAATAGTAATAGACTTAAGGATTATCAACTCAGCGTCTCCAAGTTGCTACAACAACAACAACCACTCTAGTGCGAGGAGATATTTTGGTTTTCTCAGGTCATATCTCGGCCATATTTGTCTAGCTACCCTGCAGGTGCCGATTTCTGTTCATCTTTCGTTGGACTGCCTGATTGCCTCTTGCCTAAGCCAAAGCTTACACGTGGATTGTGGCGCACCAATATATGCAAATTCTTCAAGAATTTGTAATGTCGTCCCTTTCCTAGCAAATTCATCGGCTTTGCAGTTCCCCGGGATATCCCATATGAGGTGTATATTAAACTGCTCAGCCATCTCGTTAAGAGATCTGCGGCAGTCGAGGGCTGTTTGTGAATTTGGGGATGCTGCTTCCAGAGAATTGATGGCAGCCTGGCTATTCGAGTAAATGACAACGCCAGTGTTGGTTACTATGTTGCGACTCAGCCACTTGGCGACTTCCCATATTGCCATTATTTCGGCTTGATATACACTGCAGGTATCTGGTAGTATGTGAGCTATATCCAAGCTAAGTTCTTCACAGTATACTCCGGAGCCAACCTTTTCATTAAGCTTCGAACCATCCGTGTTAAAGTGGAGATGGTTTCTATTACCTGGTATTCTGCCAACCCATTCATCTCTGGCGGGTAGTTCCTCTCAAAGGTGCGCACCGGTGATATATAGTCCACTCGGTCGGTTACATAGCACTACACTTTGATATCCTCATGTGACCGTAGTTCTTGTACATACCTCCACATTGATAGGCAGTTTAATATTAATATTATTATGTCTCGCTCCGGTGGAGGTTTATCTGGATGACTTCAATCATTGTCTTTCCAGTAAATGTTTCGTTTGGGAGTCTACCCCATCTGGTGGCACTCCCTCATTAAAGGATTTAACTACGTCTAAGATAAAATGTAATAAGCTACTTAATGCTAATGCTTTCAAAAGGGAAAAAGGCGTAGTTATATCAAGATATTTTATTTTTATACCCTCACTTTAGTGTGACGAGGGTATATATCATTTGCTACGGAAAAAAATTTAACACATCGAAGGAGTGATCTAAGACCCTAAGTATGTTCGGAGGAAATCCGTTTTGGGTCATTTTAAGTCGAATGAGCAATGTCCGTCCGTCTGTCTGTCTGCTGGCTGGTGCGCACGATAACTCTCGAAAGGAGTAAACGATTGACTTCAAATTTGGTATGTGGTAATATTTTCTTCTATCTCCGGCTAAGTTCGAAGATGGGCCATATTGGTCCACTCCTTCCAGGACCTCCCCCACAAAGGATTAAAATGTTGTGAAATATTGATTCTTTAATAACTGCTATACTACTTACTTACTTTACTTTATTAGTCGCTACTACTACTTACGTTATTAGTCGCTATCAACTCGTGAAAAATGGGCGAAGTTGCCACGTCCCTTTAGGTACCTCCCACACAAATGCACCGTTTTGCACCAAAAATTAACAGCTTATAACATTAATAACGGTATATAAAAATACTTGAAATTTTGCACAGTGTTATGCTTTTATATTGCCTACAGTCCAGAGAAAAATGGGCGTTGTTGCCACGCCCCTTTTGGTACCTTCCACACAAAGGTACCATTTTGCACCAGAATTTAACAGCTTATAACATTAATAGAAGTGTATAATAATACTTGAAATTTGTACAGTGTAATGTTTTTATAGTGCCTATAGCCTTGTGATAAATGGGCGTTATCGCCACGCCCCTTTTTGTACCTCCCACACAAAATGGCCAAATCATACCACAATTTAATATCTCATAACGTTTATACCAGTGCACATAAACGCTTATAATTCGGCGCAGTGCAATGAATTTAAAGTATCTACTATTCAGAGAAAAATAGGTGTATTTGTTAATCCCCTTCTGGTAGCTCCCACACAAATTGACAGAATAATTCGTGTAATATTCAATATTACATTATTCACAAAGTGAGGGTATACCTTAGTTGGTTTACCCGACTGAAACTTTCTTACTTGTTTTACTAGAATTTTATGCCACTTAACTTTCAATAATTTAACAACTTAATCATTTGGTTGTTTTGAAATCATAAAATCTAAATACATAACTTGGAGACTAAACACCGAAATATTTAATATTTAAAGGCCACCAGTTATTTGAAATTAATTTCCAAGTACCTAACTAAATGCTAAATTTTAGGTGTTTGGATTTTTGACCTTGTGGACCTTAACCTTCCATTCATAAAAACTAAATGCTAAAGTATTTATTAAATGCAATGGTTTATAAAAAATAAAACAAGTTTTTTGGCTAGTATTTATCAGTAATAATAAGTTATCAGCTGTTCAATTTTGAGAATTGTCTAAATAGGAGGTGTAATATTGCATTCATAAAACCTTAATACTAAACTAAATAAATACTTAATGAGTTATTCTCATGCTAGGAAATACTAAGTACTCGTAGTATCTCTCTGAACCAAATATTATGGTTTATTTTTTGAAAATGGAAAGGAACATTACACTTAACAAAAGAGCAAATTTAATGAATAATAAAACAGAACTAATTGCATGTTTGGCCAGTATTCAAAAAGCATAACAATGAGTTTAGTATAAATACCCCAAATGCAACACGAAAATCATATCAGTTCTGTGGCATCGATCATTTGACTCAATCATCTGTTCTTTTAAAGAATATCAAAGCCCTCAACTCTTGTGAATTATTTGAAAAATATAATGAAATTCTTAACTATTGGATCCGTTTTGGCATTTTCTGGTTTAGCTGCTGCTGGACATTTGCATCATGGCGCCACCAGCTACTCGGTAGTAACCAAACATGAAGAAGCTGCTCCATATCACGGTTGGGCTGCAAGTCATGGTGGTGATGATAGTCACGGCTGGGCTGGTGAAAGTATTAGCCACAGTTGGTCTGGTCATGGTGATAACGGCCATGGTTGGGCTTCTAGTGGTGCTGCCGAAAGTTATGGACATGGTTATGCGGGAGATCATCACGACGACTATCATGCTCATCCTAAATATGAATTCAAATATGGAGTTAAGGATTCGAAAACCGGCGATGTTAAGGATCAATGGGAACACCGGGATGGCGATCATGTTAAAGGTAATTATTTGACAAATATTTCCTATTAATTGACGATATTAAATCCTTATAATTCGAATTGCAGGTAGCTACTCGTTGAAGGAAGCCGATGGCACCACTCGTGTGGTTGACTATCATGCCGATGGTCACCATGGCTTTAATGCTGTGGTCAAGAAGCTCGGTCATGCTCACCTCCCTGAAGTTTCTCATCATCATGGAGGCTGGGAAGGTGGTTATGCTGATCATGGTCATAGTCATGGTCATGCTACCAGCTACGCTAATGTCCATTTGCATTAAATTGGTGTTGTTTCCTGGCAAATGTTAACCCGACTATTTTTTGTGTTTTTATGAATAATAGTATTTGTTGTGAATTTTAATGAATATCCCTCCCTGACCTCCTTGATAATGTAATATTTATTCTAAAATTTTAATTTTTGATTTATGTAGACAGAATTAAATATAATAAATGCTAAGTATAGTGAAATTACGTTAAAAATTTAAATTGTTTCTAGTAATAAGAGTTACACAATTTTAATGACTTGTGTGTTTAGTATATTTCAATATAAAAATCAAATCAAAATTTGCAGAATTATAATGCAATATACCTTTTTGTGTGGCGAATCTTATATACCTTCCACTGTAGATAACATTCCACAGAATAATAAAGAAAATTGGTAATTGAAAAAATATCCAAAACTTGGAGAATTTTATATGCTCCCCGAAGGAGTAAAAGAGACATATAAAGGGTCCGCCAAATAACTTTTTTTTTTGAAAATGCTATAAAAAAACTACTGGATATTTTCTCAAATTTCTTTTTTTATTTGAAAGTACAATCCTTCTGGTTAATAATGGAAAATAATTTCATTCAAATGGCTAACTCGGCTGGCCATGCAGTAGCCTACACGATCGGTCCAATTTTTAAGCACATTATCGATTGTGTGCAGCTGTATTTCACCAATGGCTTCACGAATATTTTCCTTTAAAGCGTCAATTGTCTCTGGCTTGTCGGCGTAACACTTATCTTCGAGGGCACCCCACAAATAATAGTCCAACGGTGTCAAATCGCAGCTCCGAGGTGGCCAAACGACATCAGCTCTGCGGCTGATAATGCGATCTTCAAAAATAGGGCGCAAAACATCGAGTGTAGCTTCGGCTGTGTGGCACGTAGCGCCATCCTGTTGGAAGCAAATGTTGCCAATTTCATCCTCTTCAATTTTTGTGAACAAAAATTCGTTCAACATGGCCCGATAGCGATCGCCATTGACTGTAACGGCCACTCCTTGCTAATTTTCGAAGAAAAATGGCCCAATTATGCCTCTGGACCAAAATCCAATTTCAATGTATGCGTGCGGGTTTTTCTGTGCCCCAAATGCGACAATTTTGCTTGTTTGCATACCCGCCAAGATCAAAATGAGCTTCATCTGAAAAGATGATTTTTTTGGCATTCTGCATTCTGCAACATTAGTCTTTATTCAATTTCAATTCCAGAAAAGTTGCCCTTTAAGCTCTAACATGAAGCCCTAACCATTTAATTAGATGCCAGAGGAATTTTCTTCAGTACAGTTGCAGATTACTGCAGAGTTAGTGTGCCGCGTTCTAGTAATAACCACAAATATGCATTGCAGCAAATGTAAATTGCGGACAATAGGATGTGACTTTAAATCTCAGTCGAGTACTCCATCTGAAGGAAACCCTCACTCTGTGTAGGGGATTCTGGAACAGTTACTAATTCTATATTAGACTAAACTTTTACAATATTGCTACAGAAGTTAAGGGAAAGTTGTTTTCGAATGAATCTGTCAATTTGTGTGGGGGTATCAGATGGGGCTGACAAATGCGCCTATTTTCCGCTGAATAGTCTATACTTCAAAGACATTGGATATATCGAATTGAAAGTATTTATGTGCACTGGCATTAAAGTAATGAGCTATTAAATGGTATAATTTGTCCATCTTGTGGGCAACTTCGCCTATGGGTACATTTGGATATGCAGTATAGAAGTTATTAAAGAATCAATATTTTACTAAGTTTTGTGTGGGAGGTAACAGATGGAGTATGTAAGTATGGCACATCTTCAAACTTCACCTGATATAGGAGAAAATGCTACCACCTCGAAGTCATTAGTTGACCACTTTAAGATTTATGGTGGGCACCAGCCAGACGGACGGACGGACATTGCTGAAATGACTCAAAATATCCTCAACCATATTTCCACCAAACGTACTTAGGGTCTTACGTGATTCCTTAGTTATACTTTTGGCCAGTAGCAAATGATATATACCCTCCTCCACTAAGGTGAAATTGCCTCGACTTCTGCTACCTTCCACACAAAGGAGTCAACTCATACTTGAATTGCAGAACTCATAGATTTAATGCAATTACACGTTATACCACAATACATTATCATTTTAATTTTTCCATGTTTTGATTTTCTAAAATTTACAAACAAATGAAATAAAAATGTCAAAATATTTTAGAAGACATTCACAATAGCAATAAAATGCAAGTTAAATAACGGAACCTTTCTGAAAACGATTTTTTTAACGGACCGTTTAAAATGTTCGTTAGAATAACTGTCTGTTAGATAACATTTTCTATAAAAATAACAAACGGAGCCACCTGAAAACGGCCTTTAGGGATTGACCACTTGACTTTAAAACCTGCACCATTATTTTCAGGCCGATGTGACATTTTTTAAAAAAATTGCAATATAAAGGTCACTTTTTTTAAATTTTAGTGCATTTTTTACAAAATCGGAAATAACTTGTACAATTTTGGTCCGATTTTCTCTTTTGATGGCTCGTGATAGAACTGCTGATGTCCATTTGTGTGGGAGGTACCAAAAGGGGGCCAGCCAATAAGCCCCATTTTTCTCTGGACTCTAGGTACTATAAAAGCATTACACTGTAAGAAATTTCAAGTAATTGTATGCACTTGTATTAAAGTTACGAGCTGTTAACTTTTGGTACAAAAAAGTCAATTTGTGAGGGAGGTACAAAAAGGGGCGTGTCGACTTCGCCCATTTTTAAGTGCACTGTAGGTACTATAAAAGCATTACACAGTACAAAGTGTCAAGTACTTGTAGGCATCATTTAAACAAAACGAAACCAGTAAGGAAAGGCAGAAAGTCGGGCGGGGCCGACTATATAATACCCTACACCTCCCTAACAATGCGATAAGGGTCATTGCGATTGGTAAATGGGTAGGAACATATTATCTAATTCTGAACCGATAATCGCTAAATTAAGCAATATTCGTTCCTAAATTGAGAAACATATTTCTGGAAAATTTTAATGATCGGAAGTAAAGTACAACTTCTATAGCGCTTTGATACCAAATCAGGAGGAACATATAAAAGGATGTTATATATAAATCTGAACCGATTTTCCCTCATTCATGTAAAAAGACCTCTTTCTGTCGAATTTCGTACTGATCGGATATAAAATACAGTCTCTACAGCGCTTACATGTCAAATCGGGGGTAACATATATATGGGGGCTATATCTAAATCTGAACCGATTTTCTCCAATTTTGGCAGTATTTCTTCATGTAGAAGGAAACCTCTTTTTGCCGAAGTTCGCACTGATCGGATATAAAATAACATTTTTAGAGCGCTTACACTTCATATCGGGGGTAACGTATATATGGGGGCTATATGTAAATCTGAACCGATTTCTTCCAAATTTAACAGTGTTTATTCAACTAATAGGAAACCTCTTTCTGCCGAATTTCATACTGATCGGATATAAAATACTTTTTACAGCGCTTACATGTCAAATCGGGGGTAAAGTATATATGGGGGCTATATCTAAATCAGAACCGATTTCTTCCAAATTTAACAGTGTTCATTCATATTATAAGAAACCCCTTTCTGCCGAATTTCATACTGATCGGATATAAAATACAGTTTTTACAGCGCTTACATGTCAAATCGGGGGTAACGTATATATGGGGGCTATATGTAAATCTGAACCGATTTCTTCCAAATTTAACAGTGTTCATTCATATAATAAGAAACCTCTTTCTGCCGAATTTTAGACCAATCGGATATAAAATAAAGTTCTTACAGCGCTTACATGTCAAATCTGGGGTAACATATATATGGGGGCTATATCTAAATCTGAACCGATTTTAACCAAATTCAATAGGGATCGTCCTTGGGCCAAATAAAATATATGTGTAAAGTTTTGTCGAGATCGGACCATAATTGCGACCTGTACTTTGATTACAAGAATATATGCACAGACAGACAGACGGACAGACGGACAGACAGACAGACAGACGGACAGACGGACATAGCTAAATCAACTCAGAAAGTGATTCTAAGTCGATCGGTATAATAAACGATGGGTCTATTTCTTCTCCTTTTGGGTGTTACAAACAAATGCACAAAGTTACAATACCCTGTACCACAGTGTGGTGTAGGGTATAAAAACCAAAAAATAATGCTTTGTCATCTTTAAAAGCTGAATCGTAAAAGCTTTATAAAAACATTCAGATACCGAAATTATTTTGCCTCTCATGTATAATTTTAAATATTGGACTTAGCGCCTTTACACTCTTAGGTCGCGGTATATCTCTCCATGATGAAATTGTAAACACTACTGCATACATTGAAAAACAAATGACAGATCTTAACATATTACAAATGGCCGAAACGTCACTTCAAAATCATATCATCCCTATTGGAAAACCCGTTATCATTTGCTACGAGGGAAAAGTGTAACACATCGAAGGAGTGACCTAAGTCCCCAAGTATGTTTGGCGGAAATTCGATTTGGGTCATTTTAAGTAATTTGAGTAATGTCCATCCGTCCGTCTGTCTGTCTGCTGGCTAGTGCGCACGATAACTCTCGAAAGGATTAACCGATTGACTTCAAATTTGGTTTGCGGTAATATTTTTTCTCTATCTCCGGCTAAGTTCGAAGGTGGGCCATATTGGTCCACCGCGTCTAGTACATTCACCACAAGAGCACCATTCAGTGGAACTGACAGACGGACGGACTGTAATAAATACATATTTTTTTACTCCTGGAGGACCCACGCTGAAATGTTTACATTTTGTAGTAAAATATGTGGGTAATTTTTAAAAATAAAACGAAACCAGTAAGGAAAGGCAGAAAGTCGGGCGGGGCCGACTATATAATACCCTACACCTCCCTAACAATGCGATAAGGGTCATTGCCATAATAATATGGAATAATTGGTAAATGGGTAGAAACGTATTCTAATTCTGAAACGATAATCGCTAAATTAAGCAATATTCGTTCCTAAAGTGAGAAACATCTTTCTGGAAAATTTTAATGGTCGTAAGTAAAATACAACTTCTATAGCGGTTTGATACCAAACCAGGAGGAACATATATATGGAGCTTTAATGTAAATCTGAACCGATCTTCTCTGAATACTTATTCATGTAAAAAGACTTCCTTCTGTCGAATTTCGTACTGATCGCATATATAAAATACAGTCTCTACAGCGCTTACATGTCAAATCGGGGGTAACATATATATGGGAGCTATATCTAAATCTGAACCGATTTTCTCCAAATTTGGCAGTATTCCTTCATGTAATAAGAAACCTCTTTCTGCCGATTTTCGCACTGATCGGATATAAAATACAGTTTTTACAGCGCTTACAGGTCAAATCGGGGGTAACATATATATGGGGGCTATATCTAAATCTGAACCGATTTCTTCCAAATTTAATAGTGTTCATCCATACAATAAGAAACCTCCTTCTGCCGAATTTCATACTGATCGGATTTAAAATAAAGTTTTTACAGCGCTTACAAGTCAAATCGGGGGTAACGTATATATGGGGGCTATATCTAAATCTGACCCGATTTCTTCCAAATTTAATAGTGTTCATCCATATAATATGAAACCTCTTTCTGCCGAATTTCATACTGATCGGATATAAAATAAAGTTTTTACAGCGCTTACATGTCAAATCGGGGGTAACGTATATATGGGGGCTATATCTAAATCTGAACCGATTTCTTCCAAATTTAATAGTGTTCATCCATATAATAAGAAACCTCTTTCTGCCGAATTTCATACTGATCGGATATAAAATAAAGTTTTTACAGCGCTTATATGTCAAATCGGGGCTAACATATATATGGGGGCTATATCTAAATCTGAACCGATTTTAACCAAATTCAACAGGGATCGTCCTTGGGCCAAAAAAAATATGTGTGTAAAGTTTCGTCGAGATCGGACCATAATTGCGACCTGTACTTTGATTACAAGAATACATGCACAGACAGACGGACAGACGGACAGACAGACGGACATAGCTAAATCAACTCAGAAAGTGATTCTAAGTCGATCGGTATAATAAACGATGGGTCTATTTCTTCTCCTTTTGGGTGTTACAAACAAATGCACAAAGTTATAATACCCTGTACCACAGTGTGGTGTAGGGTATAAAAATATGAAAGATATTTTGCTTATATTGATTCCCATATGTGAGAGAGACATATAAGAGACATTGCACTTGCATTTTATTTTATAAGGATTGATGTCAGACATTATAAAATTATAGAGAGGACGAGGTTTTATGGCCGTTCGTAACCCTCCATAGAACATGATATGCAATGTGAGAGCTTTATTGGATGATATCCGCTCAGGTAGAGGGTCATTCAACAATATTTGTACCACAGTGTGGTGTAGGGTATTATAACTTTGTGTATTTGTTTGTAACACCCAAAAGGAGAAGAAATAGACCCGTCGTTTATTATACCGATCGACTTAGAATCACTTTCTGAGTTGATTTAGCTATGTCCGTCTGTCCGTCTGTCTGTCCGTCTGTCCGTCTGTGCATGTATTCTTGTAATCAAAGTACAGGTCGCAATTATGGTCCGATATCGACGAAACTTTACACATATATTTTTTTTAGCCCAGGGACGATCCCTATTGAATTTGGTTAAAATCGGTTCAGATTTAGATATAGCCCCCATATATATGTTACCCCCGATTTGACATGTAAGCGCTGTAAAAACTGTATTTTATATCCGAACAGTATGAAATTCGTCAGAAAGAGGTTTCCTATTATATGAATGAACACTTTTAAATTTGGAAGAAATCGGTTCAGATTTAGACGTAGCCCCCATATATACGTTACCCACGATTTGACATGTAAGCGCTGTAACAATGTTATTTTATATCCGATCAGTGCGGAAGTCGGCACAAAGAGGTTTCTTATTACATGAAGGAATACTGCCAAATTCGGAGAAAATCGGTTCAGATTTAGATATAGCTCCCATATATATGTTACCCCGATTTGACATATAAGCGCTGTAGAGACTGTATTTTATATCCGATCAGTACGAAATTCGACAGAAGGAGGTCTTTTTACATGAATGGGTATTTAGGGAAGATCGGTTCAGATTTATATTAAAGCTCCATATATATGTTCCTCCTGATTTGGTATCAAACCGCTATAGAAGTTGTATTTTACTTCCGATCATTAAAATTTTCCAGAAAGATGTTTCTCAATTTAGGAACGAATAGTGCTTAATTTAGCGATTATCGTTTCAGAATTAGATAATATGTTTTTACTCATTTACCAATTATTCCAAATTATTATGGCAATGACCCTTATCGCATTGTTAGGGAGGTGTAGGGTATTATATAGTCGGCCCCGCCCGACTTTCTGCCTTTCCCTTACTGGTTATTTATGAGGTTTCCATTCAGTTGCGCCTTTTAGGGGCATGGACATCCCAGTAGTATATACGGGTAGTAAAATTATTTGTATTGGGTTTCTACGTTCGAAGCAAACTTTATGTCAGCTACAGGTACTGCAACTTATGTACCTTAAATCCGGAATTTATGACTGAAATTACTGGTTAATAAATTAGTGTAATTCAGCGCCTTAAAGAAATAAGTCAATTTTCTGAAAAATATTATAAAGTTATATTTCGAAGTATAAGTAAAAGGCAAAGAACTTTTCAATGTGTAAATGATCCCGCCAATTTCTGCTACATATGCGGAAAATATGTAATTAAAAAAATCGATGTGAGTTTAGTAAAATAATAGAAGAAATATATGTGCAATATTTTGGTATACGAGTTGAAAATATGAACGAACCGTGGACACCTAGTATTTTGTGTAATTCGTGCCATGTAAATCTTTCTCGATGGAGTAGTGGAAACATGCGGTAATTAATGTATTACAATGTTTTGTGGAATAAAACGTTTTTTTTATGTTTCCCTATGCGGGATTGATCTGTTATTGATGTTATTTTTTTCAAAGTGAAGGAAGGTATTTTTTTTTGAATAATGAAAAAAATACCTTCCTTCACTTGAAGGAATTCTTTGATCTTCAGCTCAACTCCACAGTGAGAAAACCATAAAATAAAACGTTTTGATTTTAGACATCACGTGCAATTTGGAATGCCAATGATTTGGAGACAACCGTCTATTCACGATACGGACTGCTATTTTTGTCTAAGTAAGCAGATTGGAGTAGGAAGGAGCATTCGCTGGAATTACGCTGAAGTAAAATCTGTCACTTTGCCAGTTGCACATTCGGAAACAATACCAATTCCCATGTGTCCAAGTATAGCTAACAGCCTAATTACGGCAACATCATCAAGTTCATCTGAGTACTCAACTCTGAGCGATTCAAGTTTGAGTCAGCAGTCATCGCTTTTAACTCAGTTTCAACTCATTGATCTAGTGAGAGATTTGGAACTGGCCAAACATAAGGCAGAACTACTTGAATCTGGGATGAAACAGTACAATATTTTGGCCCCAGATGTTCACATATCATATTATAGAGTCCGTGATATACCTTACAAACAATTTTATACAAATGTGGATAACATATGCTTTTGCAAGGACATTCCCGGATTGTTCGAGGACCTTACAATTCAAAAGATTGGCCGTTATTTGTTGACAGCAGTAAAGAAAGTTTGAAAGCAGTACTTTTGCACAACGGAAATCAGAAACCGTCGATTCCCATTGCTCATGCCGTCAACACTAAGGAATCATACGAAACAATGGCTAAATTGATAAAATACATAAAATATGAACAACATGACCGGAAATTTTTTTGCGATTTAAAAGTAGTTTGGGATGTTATGTGGAATGCAAGGCGGATATACAAAATATTGCTGTTCTTTATGCCTCTGGGATAGCCGAGCTCGCGAAGATCATTACAGAAGAAAGAAATGGCCAACAAGAAAAGACATTACATTGGGTGAAAACAACATAAAAAACACACCTCTCGTCCAAAAAGAAAACATTATTTTGCCACCACTGCATATTAAGCTGGGGCTCTTTAAAAATTTTGTAAAAGCCTTAAGGAAAGATGGCAATTCACTCTCATATTTATAAAGTTTATTTAAAAGACTTTCTTTTCAAAAAATCGAAGAAGGCGTTTTTGATGGGCCTAAAATAAGGAAACTGAAGAAAGATGTAAATTTCGAATCATATTTGACGTCGGATGAAATTGCAGCATGGAGGTCGTTTAAGCTTGTAGTTTAAAATTTCCTTGGATCCAATAAAAGCCCGCAATATGAACAAATGATTAATTATTTGAAAAAAATTATGAAAAAAATTGGTAAGAAATATATTTTTCTATATTTATGTATATACTCGTAACACATATGTATGTATTCTTCGAACTTATTTTTCGCTTTATGTATTCCAACAGGTGTAAATATGTCCCTCAAAATTAATTTCTTGCATTCTCATTAAAAACTTTTTCCCCGAGAATCTTGGCGACGTACACTCAGAAAAATGGCAATCGTTTATGTGAGTAAAATCTATATCTCAGTTTAGTTCAAGAGTTTTACTCATGTTTAGTTAAATTCTTTTCAAAACTGGGAAATTTTACTTTCAATGAGTAAATTGAACTAAATTCAACGATATAGCAATTTGGTTACATACTCGGAAATGGGATATGATTTTACTTACTTAAAATTCCATCGACCAAGTACAAATTTCCTACTATTTGGTAAATTTTGACTTTTACCGAGGAAGGATTTCCTAGCGTCGAAGAAACATTTCCCGTTCGTTTCAAGAGATTCTTTCCTTAACTGCTCAAATATCATTTCAAACAGCATCTGCGAAGTTAAGTAATTTAACTTCGCAGCAAATATATAGGATTATATGTGAAATACTTAAGACATAAGATTGAGACATTAAATGAGAATTCTGTTTGTTTCAGGTTTTTTGAATTTGTTTCAAATACATTGGAGCAAAATATTTATTGGAAAATTCCCGAGAACATTTTGCTGAATTATATTAGTAGTAATGAACTAAAATTTAGTTTACTTCTACAAGTTGCAAGTTGAAAAATTACTCATTTATAGTTAAACGTTTCTTACATTTTAGTTTAATTTTCGTATATTCAAGTAAAATTGAACTTGATTTGAGGAATTATTTTACTTCCATTTAGTAAAAATGTAACTTAATCATAGTAAAAATATTACTTGATTTTAGTTAAAATTTTCTTAATTTTTAGTAAAAATTTCCTGATTTCAAGTAAAAATGTTCCAGATTTTAGTGAAAATTTAACTAGATTTTTTTTCAAATTTCATGTAAATTTTTACTTAAACTGAGTTAATTTTTCCTTAATATGAGTTCAATTGAGCTAGATATAAAGGAATATTTACTAAATTCAAGTTAGTATTAACTAAAACTAAGTTCAAAACATTTGCTAATATTAAGGACAAATGTGAACTTGATTTGGGAAAAAATTGCTTTAGCGCCATATGAAGTTTAATTTTCCTGAAGTTTAGTTCATTTTAACTTATCTTTTTTTCTGAGTGTAAGTGACGATCATGGCGAAAGGTTTCACCAAGAATTGAAGTCCATCGAGCGGCGTTACCAAGGGCACTGGGATGAAAGAATGATGGGATATTATATTTGGTTCCCCATTAGAGAAACCGATTCCGAAATCAAACGTCAACAAAGAACTCACAATTACTTCTAATGAAACGTGTACATGTAAATAAACTCAAATGTGAGCTCCCCAGTAGGTGAGTTGGTAGCGTGCTCGCCTATGAGTTTGGGGGTCGTGGGTTCGATTCTCACCAGAGGCTCTGGTCTGTCGCTGCAAATTCTAGCCACATGGTCTTTGTAAACCGGCTTCTCCTTGGACTGTACAATTAGAATATAAATGTACTTTGTATTGTAATTCATATAAATAAATAAATAAAATAATCTCAAATTTACATAATATAAATAAAGATAACAAATAAAATCGCTCTTTAAACTGAAATTTAAAAAAAAAAGATTTTTTGAAATTCTCTTACATCTACCAAAAGGGCTATAATTTCTACATTTATCCATAGATTTTTTTCAAATAGCCATTATTTTCTTCGCTAGGATGCAAAGTTTTAAAAACTAAAATAAAATATTTTTTACCAATTTTTTTTTCTTTTTTATACCCTTTACCATAGGATTGTAACACCTCTAAATATTGATCTGAGACCCCATAAAGTATATATATTCTTAATCGTCGTAAAATTCTAAGACGATTTA
The DNA here is from genome assembly GCA_963930755.1 of Eudasyphora cyanicolor. Classification (NCBI taxonomy): domain Eukaryota; kingdom Metazoa; phylum Arthropoda; class Insecta; order Diptera; family Muscidae; genus Eudasyphora; species Eudasyphora cyanicolor. The sequence goes on along the minus strand of OZ005735.1, from coordinate 38,338,438 downwards.
GCCATGTCCGTCTGTTTGTCCGTCCGTCCGTCCGTCTGTGGCAATCACGCCACAGTCCGCAATAATAGAGCTAGGTTGATCAAATTTGGTACAAATACTTGTTATAGTGGCAGGTTGTTTGGGATTGCAAATGGGCCATATCGGTCCATATTTAGATATAGCTCCTATATATACCATCTAACTTGTTGTGACTAACATCTACTATATTTTTTTGTGTTTATCGGTGTTATTTTCTTTAGGTTTGAATTATTTTGTGAGGTCACATGCTATCCATGGTGGAGGGTATATAAGATTCGGCATGGCCGAACTTAACGCTTTTACTTGTTTATGTTTTTTTTTCACCCCAGGTTTTTTATACCCTACACAACACTGTGGTACAGGGTATTATGACTTTGTGCATTTGTTTGTAACACCCAAAAGGAGAAGAGATAGATCCATTGTTTATTATACCGATCGACTTGTCATCACTTTCTGAGTCGATTTAGCTATGTCCGTCTGTCTGTCCGTCTGTCTGTAGATGTATTCTTGTAATCAAAGTACAGGTCAAAATTATGGCCCGATCTTGACGAAACTTTACACATATCTTTTTTTTTTTTGCACATATTTGGATATAGCCCCCATATGTATATATGTTAGCCCCGATTTGACGTGTAAGCGCTGTAAAAACTTTATTTTATATCCGATTAGTATGAAATTCGGCAGAAAGAGGCTTCTTATTACATGAAGGAATACTGCCAAATTCGGAGAAAATCGGTTCAGATTTAGATATAGCCCCCATATATATGTAACCCCCGATTTGACATGTAAGCGCCGTAAAAAAATTATTTTATAACCGATCAGTGTGAAATTTGGCAGAAAGAGGTTCTTATTACATGAAGGAATACTGCCAAATTCGGAGAAAATCGGTTCAGATTTAGATATAGCCCCCATATATATGTTAGCCCCGATTTGACATGTAAGCGCTGTAAAAACTTTATTTTACATCCGATCAGTATGAAATTCGGCAGAAAGAGGTTTCTTATTATATGGATGAACAGTGTTAAATTTGGAAGAAATCGGTTCAGATTTAGATATAGCCCCCATATATACGTTACCCCCCATTTGACATGTAAGCGCTGTAAAAATTTTATTTTATATCCGATCAGTGCGAAATTCGGCAAAGAGAGATTTCTTATTACATGAAAGAATACTGCTAAATTCGGAGAAAATCGTTTCAGATTTAGATATAGCCCCCATATATATGTTACCCCCGATTTGACATGTAAGCTCTGTAGAGACTGTATTTTATATCCGATCAGTACGAAATTCGACAGAAGGAGGTCTTTTTACATGAATAAGTATTCAGGAAGATCGGTTCAGATTTATATTAAAGCTCCATATATATGTTCCTCCTGATTTGGTATCAAACCGCTATAGAAGTTGTATTTTACTTCCGATCATTAAAATTTTCCACAAAGATGTTTCTCAATTTAGGAACGAATATTGCTTAATTTAGCGATTATCGTTTCAGAATTAGATAATATGTTTCTACCCATTTACCAATTATTCCAAATTATTATGGCAATGACCCTTATCGCATTGTTAGGGAGGTGTAGGGTATTATATAGTCGGCCCCGCCCGACTTTCTGCTATTCCTTACTGGTTTTAATTGAAAGAGGTATTTCCAACATTGGTAGCCCACATTAATAGCTTCAATTTAACGTATAAGTCGACCTTGTCGGGCATATACTCCAAAAATTATAGTGCAAATACTCAGTTTTCGACTCCTTAACGACATGTTTGAGTTCGTACGTAGATAAAACTTTCTGCAGCGCCAGCAGAGCTGTCGTGATCACCAGCATGTCTGTAACTATCAGCAACACCGGAGGACCTGATATGGCTATCACTGTATTTCCATTGATCTTTGATATCAGCGGTTTTCGTATCCTTAGCGTCAAAGTTCATAATAGTCATGATGATCCACACTGTTGCTATAATAGGCTTCCATTTATAAGTCGAATTTCTTCTATCTGATTAATAGACTTTTTGGTACAAAAATCGAAATCGTAAGTCGATTTTTTGTTTCTGCAGAGTCTAAAAGACGATCTTTCCATGTCGACTTTTTATACCCTCACTTTAGTGTGACGAGGGTATATATCATTTGCTACGGAAACAAGTAAGAAAGTTTCAGTCGGGTAAACCGACTAAGGTATACCCTCACTTTGTGAGTAATGTAATATTGAATATTATACAAATTATTCTGTCAATTTTTGTGGGAGGTACCAGAAGGGGTTTAAGAAATACACCTATATTTCGCTGAACAGTATATACTTTTAATACATTGCACTGTGCCGAATTGTAACCGTTTATATGGACTGGTATATTAACGTTGAGATATTAAATTGTGGTATAATTTGGCCATTTTGTGTGGGAGGTACAAAAAGGGGCGTGGTGATAACGCTCATTTTTCACTGGACTATAGGCATTATAAAAGCATTACACTGTACAAAATTTCAAGTAATTGTATACACAGATATTAATGTTATAAACTGTTAACTTTTGGTGCAAAATGGTACCTTTGTGGGAGAGGTACCAAAAGGGTTGTGATAATAACGCCAATTTTTCAATGGACTGTAGGCACTATAAAAACATTACGCTGTACAAAATTTCAAGTATTTTTATACACTGGTATTAATGTTATAAGCTGTTAACTTTTGGTGCAAAATGGTACATTTGTGTGGGAGGTACCAAAAGGGGCGCGGCAATAACGCCCATTTTTCACTGGACTGTAGGCACTATAAAAGCATTACACTGTACAAAATGTCAAGTATTTCTAAACACTGGTATTAATGTTATAAGCTGTTAACTTTTAGTGCAAAATGGTGCATTTGTGTGGGAGGTACCAAAAGGGGCGTGGCAATTTCGCCCATTTTCCTCGAGCTGATAGCGACTAACAAACTAATACTACGTGTGGAATTTCAGAAGATTCGAATACGTATGATAGCAGTTATTAAGGAATCAATATTTCACAACATTTTAACCCTTTGTGGGGGAGGTACCAGAAGGAGTGGATCAATATGGCCCATCTTCGAACTTAGCCGGAGATAGAAAAAAATATTACCACATACGAAATTTGAAGTCAATCGGTTACTCCTTTCGAGAGTTATCGTGCGCACCAGCCAGCAGACAGACAGACAGACAGACAGACAGACAGACAGACAGACAGACGGACGGACATTGCTCATTCGACTTAAAATGACCCAAAACGGATTTCCGCCGAACATACTTGGGGTCTTAGGTCACTCCTTCGATGTGTTACACTTTTTTCCGTAGCAAATGATATATACCCTCGTCACACTAAAGTGAGGGTATAAAAAGTGTAACACCTCGAAGGAGTGACCTAAGACCCCAAGTATGTTAGGAGGAAATCCGTTTTGGGTCATTTTAAGTCAAATGAGCAATGTCCGTCCGTCTGTCTGTCTGTCTGTCTGTCTGTCTGTCTGTCTGTCTGTCTGTCTGTCTGTCTGTCTGTCTGTCTGTCTGTCTGTCTGTCTGTCTGCTGGCTGGTGCGCACGATAACTCTCGAAAGGAGTAACCGATTGACCTCAATTTTGGTATGTGTTAATATTTTTTTCTATCTCCGGCTAAGTTCGAAGATGGGCCATATTGGTCCACTCCTTCTAGTACCTCCCCCACAAAGGGTTAAAATGTTGTGAAATATTGATTCTTTAATAACTGCTATACTACTTATTCGAATCTTTTGAAATTCCACACATAGTATTAGCTTATTAGTCGCTATCAACTCGAGAAAAATGGGCGAAGTCGCCACGTCCCTTTTGGTACCTCCCACACAAATGCACCATTTTGCACCAAAAGTTAACAGCTTATAACATTAATAACAGTGTATAAAAATACTTGAAATTTTGTACAGTATTATGCTTTTATATTGCCTACAGTCCAGGGAAAAATGGGTGTTGTTGTCACGCCCCTTTTGGTACCTCCCACACAAAGGTACCTTTTTGCACCAAAAGTTAACAGCTTATAACATTAAAACCAGTGTATAAAAATACTTGAAATTTTGTACAGTGTAATGTTTTTATAGTTTCTATAGCCCTGTGAAAAATGGGCGTTATTGCCACGCCCCTCTTTGTACCTCCCACACAAAATGCCCAAATCATACCACAATTTAATGTCTCATAACGTTTATACCAGTGCACATAAATGCTTATAAGTCGGCACAGTGCAATGAATTTAAAGTATCTAATGTTCAGCAAAAAAAAGGTGTATTTGATAAACCCCTTCTGGTACCTCCCACACAAATTAACAGAATAATTCGAGTAATATTCAATATTACATTACTCACAAAGTGAGGGTATACCTTAGTCGGTTTACCCGACTGAAACTTTCTTACTTGTTTCATGTACAAGTGTTACCAAATGTACGAGTATATTACATTCGGCAAAAACAAATAAAAGTGATTTGTGTATTAGAACAAAAACGTTTATTTAGTTGTATGAACGCCAACGTTAGACCAATTTATTATGCTGAAAATGATATTCCAAATGACTTACGAGAATACTAAACGACACCACCTGTTTGTTGGAAGGTAAACCCAATATATGTATTGGATTAGGACTTACTTTACATATGTGGAGGACACTGAAAAAGGAGTTCCTCTTTCCTCTTTAAAAAGTCGATATGTCGACTTTTAGCCGTACCTACATAACCTTAGGCCATAACTATTAGTAGCACTAGCAGAACTTTCGTGACTATCACCGCCATGACTAAAACTATCAACATCTAAAGGGGACAAACCACGTTCTGCTTGATGTTCATCCCATTTATGACTGGTAGTTTCACCGGCCCAAGAGTTTTTTTCAACCACTACCCCAGACCATCTACGGAGTTTGTGGTTGGTTTATGTTTGGTGACCATAGAGTAACTGGAGATACCATGATATAAATGTCCGCCAGCAGCTAAAGTACAAATGGCCATGAATGTCCCAATAGAACGGTTTTCATTGTCTTGGATTGCTAAGATGAAATGTATTGAAATGATGATATTTTTAAACAGAACAAGGAGTACATATTTACTCGCATAACAAAATATTGTATATTTTTACTAGAACTTTATGTCACTTTACTTCCAATAATTTAATATCTCAATGATTTATTTATTTTGAAATCATAAAATCTAAATACAAAACATGAAAACTAAACACCGAAATATGTAATTAATTTTAAAGGGCAAGAATATTTATTTATTTTGTTGACAAGTAGTTAATTTAAATTTGCTTTTCAAGTACATTAATAAATGCTAAATTTTGGGTGTTTGGCTTCATTGGAGTTGTTACCTTCCATTCATAAAAACTAAATTGTACATACTAAAGTATGTGTTAAATGCAATGGTTTAAAACAAATAAAACTTTTTTTTTCTGATACAATTTAACATAAATAAATTATCACTTGTTCAATTTTGAGAATTGTCTTACTAGAAGGTGTATTATTGCAATCATATAACCTTAATACTAAACTAAATACTTAATGAGGTATTCTCATGCTAGGAAATACTAAGTATTTAGAAGCACTACTCGTATGAACCAATTTTTTTTTTTCATTTTTATGAAAATGAAAGGAACATTACACTTAACAAGAGAGCAAATTTAATGAATAATAAAAAACTAATTGAATTGTTGGGCAGTATTCAAAAAGTATAACAATGAGTTCAGTATAAATACCCCAAGTGCAGCACGAAAATTATCAGTTCTGCAGGTTCAATCAATCAAAACCCTCAACGCGAGTGAATTATTGGAAAAATATAATGAAACTCTTAAGTATTGGATCCGTTTTGGCACTTTCTGGTTTAGCTGCTGCTGGACATTTGCATCATGGAGCCACCAGCTACTCGGTAGTAACCAAACATGAAGCAGCCCCACATCATGGTTGGTCTGCCGGTAATGGTGCTGATAGTCACGGCTGGGCTGGTGAAAGTATTAGCCACAGTTGGTCTGGTCATGGTGATAACGGCCATGGTTGGGCTTCTAGTGGTGCTGCTGAAAGCTATGGACATGGTTATGCGGGAGACCATCACGATGACTATCATTCTCATCCTAAATATGAATTTAAATATGGAGTTAAGGATTCAAAAACCGGTGATGTTAAGGATCAATGGGAACACAGGGATGGCGATCATGTTAAAGGTAATTATTTGGGATATTTTCTCCTAGGAGACAATGTAAAATTCTTGTAATTCGTATTACAGGTAGCTACTCTTTGAAGGAAGCCGATGGCACCACTCGTGTGGTTGACTATCATGCCGATGGTCATCATGGCTTCAATGCTGTGGTCAAGAAGCTGGGTCATGCTCACCACCCTGAAGTTGCTCATCATCATGGAGGCTGGGAAGGTGGTTACGGCGATCATGGTCATGGACATGGTTACAGTCACGGCCTTGCCACCAGCTATGCCAAGGTTTATTTGCATTAAATTGGTGTTGTTTCCTGGAAAATTGTAAATTGACTGGATTTTGTGGTTTTGCGAATACAATGAATTGTAATGGATTTCCCTCCGTGACCCCAAATATTTATTAAACATTTTTAATTTAAATGTTTGTACATATTGAAAATAAAGGGTGCCTAAATTTTAATTTAATTTTGATTTTGAATAAAAAACAAATTATTTAAGAAATTGTTGTCATTTCATTTTATTATGATAATATTGGTATGGTTCAATTATGTATGGAACAAAATATCGACCCAAGGGCCGCCGCGACCTCGGCGGCACACCTCCATCCGATGGTCCATATTTTCGATGACGCTGAGGCATAATTGAGGTTCTATGCCGTTAATGTGCTGAATTATCTCATCCTTTAGCTCTTGAATTGTTGCTGCCTTATCGACGTACATCTTTTCTTTCATAACCCTAACGAAATAAGTCCAACGGTGTCTAATCACATGAACTTGGCGGCCAATTGACATCGCCACGACATGAGATAACACGGCCATTGAATTTGTTGCGCAAAAGAGCCAATGTTTCGTTAGCTGTGTGGCAAGTGGCGCCGTCCTGTTGAAACCTCATCCATATCTCCCAATTCGGGCCATAAAAAGTTCGTTATCATCTCACGATAGCGAACACCATTCACAGTAACTGCCTGACTGGCCTCATTTCGAAGAAGTATGGCCCGATGACGTCGCTAAAAGAACTGGGCGAGCATGCACAGGTGTTTTCAAATCTCCTACAGACCCGGTTTGCTGAAATTTGCGCAAAATTCTCCCGATTGTGGACACATTTGGTAGATTATGCTGATCAAAAAAACATCACGAAATGTATTTGATTTGAACGCCCATTTTCGTAAAAGGCCTAACAAAATTTAACGCGTTGCTCGATTGTGTATCTTTCCATGGTTTAAATTGAGTTAGTCTGAAATTGAGAAATGTCAAATGAAATGCAGAAAGAAAAGTTGATGTTTAGGTGTGGTTCACAGTCAACATCGGCCCTTACAATTTAACCACCCTTTATTTAGAAATTTGAATGGGGAATGTTTATTATCATTTGAAAGAACTTTCTTTGGCATTTTTTTTGTGAAGATTATGTCTATAAAATGTTGGCCGCGGCTACGTCTCAGACGGTCTATCCGTTGAGTCTAATTTTCGATGACTCGTTCCAGCATTTCGGCTGGTAACTGGCGAATGACACGTTTGATGTGTTGCTCCAAGGCCTGAATCGAAGCGGGTTTGTCCGCATAAACGTTATACTTTACATATCCCCACAGGAAAAAGTCTAACGGTGTGATATCACACGATCTTGATGGCCACTCGACCGGCCCAAAACGTGAAATTATCTGCTCACCGAAGTGTTCTCTCAATAAATCCATTGATTGATGCGATGTGTGGGAAGTGGCGCCGTCTTGTTGAAACCAAATGTCGACGAGATCGCGAGCTTCAATTTCAGGCATCAAACAGTCGGTTATCATCGCACGATAACGGTCACCATTGACGGCTACGTTCTCACCGGCATCATTTTTGAAGAAATATGGATCGATGATTCCACCGGCCCACAAAGCACACCAAACCGTTGTTTTTTCTGGCAATTTAGCTTGTTTACATAGCCATTGAGCCAGGAATGGGCCTTATCGCTGAACAAAATTTGGCTCAAAAATGTCGGATCTTCTTGGAACTTTTCAAGAGCCCATAGAGCGAAGCGATGTCGCTTGGGAAGGTCGGGCGGCTTCAGTTCTTGCACAAGCTGTATTTTGTATGCTTTCAATTTAAGATCTCGACGTAAAATGCGCCAAGTCGTTCCATACGTCAGTCCGAGTTGCTGCAAACGGCGGCGAATAGACTCTCCATGGTTTTCGTGTACACTCTCAGCTACGACCGCTACATTTTCTTCGCTGCATGCTGGACGTGGTCTATTCGGTCGAATATTATCCAATAATGAATGCTGGGTCTCAAGATGGGTGATGATGTTGCGAATAGTACGCTCAGTAGGCCGATTATGTTGACCATAAGTTGAGCGAAGTGCACGAAACACATTCCTCACAGAACGTGAATTTTCGTAATAAAGTTGAACGATTTGTAAACGTTGTTCAGGCGTAAGTCTTTCCATGACACGACTCTATCAAAAAAGGCTATTGAAAAAAGTATATCTACTTGGATCACCCGTTGTAAAACATAACATTATAAAACAGAACAGAACATTTTCGCGATTTTTAAGGCACTGGATGCACATTTTTCGGGTAGGTTTGTTCCGCATTTTCTTCTCCTATTCAATATCTACAACTTTGCTTCAGGCACAAAAGAGAACATTTTTCGGGTAGGTTTTTTTTCGCATTTTCTTCACCTATTCAACGGTATACCGAGAAAAAAATATAAAAAAGTGCTAAAAATCCACCTATGAGCAAAAAAATCGTATGGCCATTAAATTATTAATTGAGCCAACTTGACTAAAGGAATAATGTAGAAGTTCTTACTTTTGAGGCTAGTTTCACGTCCAATTCTCAGAATTGAGTCCCAAATCAATGAGCTGAAAAATGTTGTACTGTTTTATTCAACATAAATTTTGTGAGTCTAGAAATCAAAAATTTAGGATAGGTTAAGATTAATAACAAGTTTCCAACATTTTCATGTGTCATGTTCATGTGCCATGTTCATGGACATACATTTCATCAACTGGATTGACTGAAGTCGCCTCCACGTTTATGATATTTAAAACCTGAAGACTTATAGAAAATGTGTACTTCAGAAACAAATTTGTCTAACAATTTCCATAGGCCTTGTTCTTGAATATACCAAACTAACATTGTTTAACTCCGCGCCAGAGTGGCGGGAGTTAAAAAAAGAAAACTCCAAAAATTTATTTATTTTTAAATTGTATATTTATTTTGGCCGTGAGCCGTAAGCGGTGCGGTTGAGTTTAGAACTGACTCAGAAAAAGAATGTGACGGCGTTACCATCACAATGACGGCGTTAACAGCACTGCATTTTAACAGCATCGCTGTTGAAAGTTAAGATAGAGGCGCTGCAGTTGAATATCAGCTGTTGTCGTTTCAACAGACATAATAGGTCACAATGGGGCCAAACTCGCGGAGAGCAGATAAATCTGTCTCATCTCTAATAAATCTGTCTCTGGAAAACATTGAGGAATTTTGTGTCCGTAGTACAAAATTTTCAAACCCAACATTCTGGAAAAAGTAATGAAGGCTGTGGTAGCGCTATTTAGCAGTAGGAAGGCAATAGGAAACGTTGGGGTCTAAACACTCGTATAGCTTATTGGTTGGAGAGGGCAGTGATCAAACATGATAATGCTGTACGATAGTGTCGACTGGGTGAAGGCTCTCCAGAATTCCAACACCACCCACCTAAGACACTATTGGCGATTTCGTTTCTGGAGAAAATGTTGCCCTGTCTACGTGAATACCTAGAAATTATTTACACCTATTAAGTCGAAATGATGTACTTAACTTAAATTTTCAAAATGTGTTAGAAAAGGGCAATTTTCAAAAAAGGGTAAAGAAAATGCTGCACTTTTTCCAGAAGCGAAATCACCATCAATGATCTATGTACTACATTTAATGCCGCCGAACATTACAACTGGTAAGGCAATATGACGCATGTACAGATATTAAACTTAGGGAGTGTCACTCTGGTCAGAAAATGGCTGCGGACATAGTGTCATTCTGACTTCCGGGCATTGTTGATTACCCTATTGCTATACGTATTCCAGGACTTGGGGTGATTCTTAAACATCTATTCAGACGGTTCCAAACTCAACAACCAAGTGGACTTTAGTGTCTTTTCTGAGGAACTTGAGCTATGCATTGTAACGGGTGATCCAAGTAGATATACTTTTTTCAATAGCCTTTTTTTGACAGATCACTTGTGAGTTGTGTCATGCTGTCATGTTATTTTTGTTAAGTATTGTTTGGCATTTCATCGTGGAAAGACTTACGCCTGAACAACGTTTACAAATTACTTTATTACGAAAATTCACGTTCTGCGAGGAATGTGTTTCGTGCACTCCGCTCAACTTATGGTCAACATAATCATCTTGAGACCGAGCATTCATTATTGGATAATATTCGACCGAATAGACCACGTCCAGCACGCAGTGAAGAAAATGTAGCGGCCGTAGCTGGGAGTGTACACGAAGACCGTGGAGAGTCGATGCGGCGCCGTTCGCAGCAACTCGGACTGACGTATGGAACGACTTGGCGCATTTTTCGTCGAGATCTTTAATTGAAAGCATACAAAATACAGCTTGTGCAAGAACTGAAGCCGACCGACCTCCCCAAGCGACATCGCTTCGCTCTATGGGCTCTTGAAAAGTTCCAAGAAGATCCGACGTTTTCGAGCCAAATTTTGTTCAGCGATGAGGCCCATTTCTGGCTCAATGGGTACGTAAACAAGCAAAATTGCCGCATTTGGGACGAAGAGCAACCTGAAGAGATTTAATAGCTGCCACTTCATCCAGAAAAAACTACGGATTGGTGTGGTTTGTGGGCCGGAGGAATCATCGGTCCATATTTCTTCAAAAATGGTGCCGGTGAAAACGTAACCGGCAATGGTGACCGTTATCAAGCCATGATAACTGACTATTTGATGCCTGAAATTGAAGCTCGTGATCTCGGCGACATTTGGTTTCAACAAGACGGCGCCACTTCCCACACATCGCATCAATCGATGGATTTATTGAGAGAGCACATCGGTGAGCAGATAATTTCACGTTTTGGGCCGGTCGATTGGCCACCAAGATCGTGTGATATCACACCGTTAGTTTATGCGGACAACCCCGCTTCGATTCAGGCCTTGGAGCAAAACATCATTCGTGTCATTCGCCAGTTACCAGTCGAAATGCTCGAACGAGTCATCGAAAATTGGACTCAACGGATGGACCTTCTGATACGTAGCCGCGGCCAACATTTGATAGACATAATCTTCAAAAAATAAATGCCAAAGAATGTTCTTTCAAATGATAATAAACATTCCCCATTCAATTTTGTGTGATTTTTTTCTTTAAAAAAGTAGGGAACCTCGTAGTGGATCACGCTATAAAATGAATGTCTCACACCTGTGGTGTTTACCAGGCAGCAATCTTAGCTATTAAAGGATAATAGAATTTCTGAAAATTAATGTTCTGCCCAAAGTCGGTATAAATATTTTCTCTGGTATTTAGGCTGCATTCAAGTCCCTGGAACCTATATTCCTGAACTCAAAAACTGCCTTCGACTGTCACAGATCTCTTAAAGAGATGGTTGAAGAGTTCAGTATGCACCTGATACTCGTATGAGTGCCGGCCCAGAGGAACATACCAGCAAACTGCAAAGCAGATAAACTTGCTAGACTATGAACTACCTTTCCCGTGTTCATGTGGTTAGTGTGTTAGACTTGGTTTCCGAAGATGCTGGGTTTGATTCCCAGTTAGGACACTGGAAAAATTAACATCAACATTTTCATGTTTTCATAATTCGAGTTTCTGCATCTAAAATAACTCACGGGACACACTACCACCACAACAACATCTGATCGCCCAAGTCAACAGGGAAGCTAAAAATAGACATAATACCATGACGACTATTAACAGCAATGCAGCGCTTCTAGTGGAGAATAGAAACGGTAAACTCAAATAACATCCATTCCCTGAAATTAACAGACAACTGTCAACGACTCCAAGCTGCTACAACAACAACAACCTTTTCCTGGCCAGGGGAATTGGAATATGTGGACATTCCTCTGGCGATATCCAAGCTCTTCTTACGGTATAGCGCCCTTATGGCTAAAAAATAGCAGATGGTCACTAGTCCGGAACTGCATTCCTAGCTGATGTGACCCTGCCTAAACAACAAACGCACCAATGCCTTGCAGTCGTTATTGAGACCGGACCGGAACTCACTTATCGTGTCTGCCCTGACGGGTCGCTAGCTTATTGGATGACACGCAGAAACTTTGACAATCTTGCGAAATGACTTTTGCAGAAGCTGCGGAAACGAAGAGTAGAAGGAATCAATACAACCCCTTCTGTGACTGATTCACGCTCTCCGTCGAAGGCGACATGCTACCTTAACTTCTTATTTCATTGGGGGGATAGTAAACAACGCTGATGTTAAAATTCGTCAGGTCTTGGATTTTCATAAGCAATACAAATTAGTTTATCTGCTGGAGGTTAGCCAAAAGTTATGTTTACCCTCAACGTCCCTGTGGTAGCGCAATGGACTACATAGTCTAAATGAGCCTGACATACAGGCTGCCACTCTTAACCTAAACTTAATCCCAAGACTTCGATGGGAATCGAACTCACTATCTAGGAAAGGTTTGGTCGTTTCAAAGTCTTCCCTCCACTAAAGAATGTTAGAAAGATTAGGTCGAAATTTTTCACCGTTTTTGGCAGGATGGTAATTTTTTGTACAAGACCGAAACTCATTGAAATTGGTTCAATATTGGCACCATAAAGTGCCATTAAAACAACGCATTGAAATTATTAAATTCATTACAAAAATGGTGAAAATCTTGCAGTCACAGTTCGCAAAACTAAAGCATTTTTGGGTCGTCGTGAAGCACCTTTTTCGGACCGCAATACAGAAATTGGTGGAAAAATTCGAGCTGTTGGGGCAAGTTAGTGATGTGAAGAATAAAACCCGTGCACGTCGCTGAAGAACAACTGAGAACATTGCTGCTGTAGCCCAAAGTGTTGAAGAAAACCCAGGTTTGTCCATTCCTCGTCGTTCTTTGGAATTGGGCATTCCACAAACGTCATTACACCCACCCAGGAAAATAATTGGTTGGAATTCGATTGTAACAATAAAAAAATAGTACTAGCAACAGAAAGTATATTGCCTACACCGTCTGTCGGTTGAATTTATAAATAATTAGTTGAAACAACAAAAATAACATGGATACGATCAAATGAAAATGCTTGTAACTAAATCGATGGTTGTATCAATCGAATTAAGATTGTTTTTTTCATTGACACTCGGTTAGTTGTGGTAACCAATTTTAAATTTTCATTATAGTACCATATGATCGATTCTTAGTTGTGACAACCAATGTTTTATTCTTGACAACAGAAATTGTATCAATAGACCAAAGATTATTATCGCAACGAATATTTGGTTACTACAACAGAAAAAATATTAATAAATAATCGTTTATTGGTTATCCCAATCATTTCCCAAATTTAGAATAGTTAAACGTATTTTGAAAAATACAACCGAAAGATTGGTTGCTGTTCTTTTGCTGATACATGACAAACAAAAAATAAAATTAATCGACATAAAAAAATCTTCAACATTTTGTTCAAGAATGGTATAGGTAATCACAACTCTCGTAATATTGAATAAATCTGATATATAAATTTTGTAATTCATGTATAAATTGTTTACATGAATTTACTTTTGGGACATTTTATACTTAAATAATACCCTGTACCACAGTGTGGTGTAGGGTATAAAAACGATTGGATCTAAAGAGCCAAATCGGATGAAACATATATATGGGAGCTAAGTATAGCTAAATCTTTAGCGATTTTCTTCAAATTCGGCAATGTTGGTTCATGGATCAAGAAACTCTACCATTCTAAGTTTCAAAACGATTGGATGTAAAATATAGCTTCTATAGAACTAAAGGGCCAAATCGGACGAAACATATATATGGGAGCTATAGCTAAATCTTAACCGATTTTCTTCAAATTCGGTAGTGTTGGTTCATGGATCAAGAAACTCTACCATACTAAATTTCAAAATGATTGGATGTAAAATACAGCTTCTTCAGGACTACAGAGCAAAATCGGACGAAACATATATATGGGAGCTATAACTAAATCTTAACCGATTTTCTTCAAATTCGCAAATGTTGGTTCATGGATCAAGAAACTCTACCATTCTAAATTTCAAAACGATTGGATGTAAAAAACAGTAAGGAAAGGCTAAAGTCGGGCGGGGCCGACTATATAATACCCTACACCACTCTCGTAATATTGAATAACTCTGATATATAAATTTTGTAATTCATGTATATATTGTTTACATAAATTTACTTTTGGGACATTTTATACTTAAATAATACCCTGTACCACCTTGTGGTGTAGGGTATAACAACGATTGGATCTAAAGAGCCATATCAGATGAAACATATATATGGGAGCTATAGCTAAATCTTAACCGATTTCTTCAAATTCGGTAGTGTTGGTTCATGGATCGAGAAACTCTACCATTCTAAATTTCAAAATGATTGGATGTAAAAAACAGCTTCTACAGGACTAAAGAACAAAATCGGACGAAACATATATATGGGAGCTATGGATAAATCTTAACCGATTTTCTTCAAATTCAGCAATGTTGTTTCATGGATCAAGAAACTCTACCATTCTAAATTTCAAAACGATTGGGTGTAAAATACAGCTTCTATAGGTCTAAAGGACCAAATCGGACGAAACATATATATGGGAGCTATAGCTAAATCTTAACCGATTTTCTTCAAATTCGGCAATGTTGGTTCATGGATCAAGAAACTCTTCCATTCTAAATTTCAAAACGATTGGATGTAAAATACAGCTTCTATAATCGGACGAAAGATATATATGGGAGCTATATCTAAATCTGAACCGATTTCAACCAAATTCAAAAGCGATCTTAACAGCCGCGAAATACTCAAAACTGCAAAATTTCAGAACGATCGGAGTGAAATTGCGACCTGTAGTCGACGAACAACTTTACATGGACAGACGGACGGACGGACAGACATGTTTAAATCGACTCAGCTAGTGATTCTGAGTCGATCGGTATACTTTAAGGTGGGTCTAGCTGTGTTATTTTCAGGTGTTACAAACATCTGCCGTGAAACAAACTTATAATACCCTGTACCACAGTGTGGTGTAGGGTAAAAAATAAAAGCAACAATCATGAAATTGAAAGCACAGGTTTAAGCGATATTTGCATAAAAGTTTTGTTTTTTTTTCTCGTGTACTAAAATGTTTGTCAAATATTTCCACATCTCATATAGTGACGAATTTGTAATATTGGATTTTGAATTTTGTTATGAATTGTTTTGTTTTTTGTGCAATAAATAAAATAAAAATTAATGAAAACTGTTTTTAATTAATTGTCGGTAGTATATGACTGACAAATTGTCAGAACAACCAATTTTTTAAAACAGT
Organism: Eudasyphora cyanicolor; assembly: GCA_963930755.1. Lineage (NCBI taxonomy): Eukaryota > Metazoa > Arthropoda > Insecta > Diptera > Muscidae > Eudasyphora > Eudasyphora cyanicolor. Next base: position 38,322,812 of record OZ005735.1, on the reverse strand, counting down.
TGGTTGTGGCAACTACAACAGATAATTTTAACCACCACTTTCGTAGTTGGCGCAACCAAATATGATTGTTGTCAACATGGAAACAGAAGTATACTACAACCAAAATATTGGTTGTCCTTATGGAATCGCATGATAGTAGACAAAACTACAAAATTCGGTTGGCAAATAATTCGGTTGAGGCAACCAAACTGTATTCTGTGTGCCGTATCTTACATAAAGACTTGGGTCTTAAGGCTTATAAAGTTCAGTTAACACAAGAACTCAAGCCGGCCGATCATCAACAACGTCGCACAATGGGAAAAAAGGGGTAAATACGCGCGCATAGCAATATTTTCTATCTCATGACTATACCGTTAGAGATAGAGTCCTACGGTTTGGACCATATTCAAGAGAATTCTTTGGAGAAGAAATAGTTGTACCGAGATTTTATTTTACTGTTACCATATATCGCACAGTGAGGCTACAAAAGCGACTTTGTGGAAATTAGTGTAAAAATCGGAATATCGTACCAACTTCAGTGATCTTTATTTTAAATTAGAGCTGACAATATTTAGTTCAAAATCTATTTGAGTTACTTGATTGTGTGTTGGTGCGTTTTAAATATATATACCATTGAAATTCAAACTTATTTTTGTCAACATTGCGTTAAAAGTCTACAAAACAGGGCAATGTTTTTGAAATTGAAACCAAAACATCATAAATAGGATAAAATCGTTGTCTGCGATATTTTTGAAAGCTGAAGTGTTCCAATAATGCTCTTACACAATGGGTCGTCGACTGGTAATAAAAGAAAAGTTATATTAAACAGAAAATAATGGGTCCACCCTAATATACACAAACTACAGAAGCGTTTAACTATATTTTTATAGTTTTTGTAGAAGAAGTAAACAATAATAATTACACATATAATTCTTTTAAAATTAATAAGACTATTTGTGATCGTGGGACACTACAAACTTGCAGCCGGACATCTCCCGATCGTATTTATTGTCCGATTTTGTCGAAATTTCGTAAAAGTTATTTTTTTTTTTGACCAAGAAAATCGGTCCATATGTTTCGGGAAAATCGGTTCATAGTTCGACGTAGCTCCCACACATTTTTTCTATATTTAAAGTAAAAAAGGACATATTTAAAGTACAAAAACTGCCATAGTTGCAAAAAGTCGCAGATAAACTTGGTACTGTTGGATTCACCACTAAATCACCTCTCTTCTCTATGTCATGTGGTAGTGATCCCACGTGATCCAAAAAAGTTGTATTCCATTTACTGTGGATAATTTTTATGAAAAACAAAAAAAAACTGTATTTTTGATTTGAAATATCTCTTCATTTAAAGACGCTAAAAATGCGTCTTATACACAAAAATTAAGATGAATATAACCTTATAATATGTTACAAGTCCGGTCGCATTTCACCAACAAACGAGAATTCTACAAGCATTTTAGTATATACATTTTATCATCGCAATTTTATTAGCATTTATGAGTAAAAAAGACAAACTTTGAATGGTCATAACTCGGAATCACCTAGAGATATTTTCATAAAATTTGAAGGTATTTTCATTAAATGTTATCCACAATAAAACAACAATCCCAAAAAACTGATTTTTAAAAGTTGTTTTGAAAGTCCTATGCGCGCATATTTCATCATATTTTCCCATCGTGCGTCGTGTCTTTGCTGATTGGGTCCTTGAAATGCATGAAAATGATCCGGAATTCCATCGAAAAATCATCTTGACTGATGAGGCCCATTTCCAACTCTGTGGCTATGTCAACAAGCAAAATTGTCGCATCAGGGGCTTGGAAAACCCAAGAGTTATTGTTGAGAAGCCTCTCCATCCTCAACGTGTGACTGTTTGGTGCGGTTTATAGTCCGGCGGGGTCATTGGACCTTACTTTTTCGAAAATGAGCTTCGATCAAGAGTTACGGGGAATGGATTGCGCTATCGAGAGATTATTAATGATTTTTTATGGTCGGAGTTGGATGGTATTGATCTGGACAACGTTTACTTTCAAGAAGACGGCGCTACGTGTCACGCAAGCAACGAAACCATTGCTCTGTTACGAGAAAAGTTTCCGGACCGTGTTATCTCTCGAAGAGGTGATCACAATTGGCCACAGAGATCTTGTGATTTAACACCTTGCGACTTCTTCCTTTGGGGCCACGTGAAAAATAAGGTCTATGCCAACAGCCCAGCGTTGATTCAAGACCTCAAAGATAGAATTCGTGAAGCTATCGAGGACATAGCAGACACTTTGCGATTTGGTTATGGAAAATTTCATGAAAAGCATATGGTCCTGTAAGCGTGGTCGTGGTGGCCATTTGGCTGATGTTATTTTTCATTATTAACGGCATACCTTCCTCTTTATTATGAAATAAACATCCGATCATTTATCTCAAAAAATTGCATTTTTCTTTGAGTACCAAAATAACACCTCTTTATACGGGAAATTCACCTCAATCGGTCCAGACGTTTTGGATATTATCGACAATTAACAAATGCACAAAAGAATTTTATAAATATCTTGACTAAAACACAGATGACCCCAAACTGAACCTATTGTTAAATGTTTAGCCCATTCGCTCTTATGGTTTCAAAGATTATGCGTTTCAAACAAACGTACAAAGGAATTTATATAACCTAAGAAAAATAAAATCGCTTCAGTAGTATATTTTCTGGAAACATATTATATTGGGGAACATTAACATTTTTCCTATAAGTCGAAAAACAAATTCTGTAATCTATTTAAATATTTCCCTGTTTTTTAGGATATTCTGCACAAATATTCCCAATAACTGATATTGATAACCGAGATATTCAAACATTTTTTCCGCCAAATAAATATCAAATATTTGCGCCAAAGACTATTTTATTTAAATTTTGCTCGCAAACATATATTGTTTCCTGTTTTTTTTTTCTCCGTGTATATGAAGATAACGATTGTACGGTCCGGAGATAAGACGAATGGTTGCATCCAACCTATAGTGACCCTCAACATACTTATATTTTTCCTCAATTTTGGAATCCTTAACGTCAAATTTGAGTCCATAGAAGGCATATTGTGGCTACACTATGCAAGAACTTTTGTATCCCAGCCTAAAAATTATTTTTTATATAGATTGTGGCATACTGTTATATAAAATCAAAACCAAAATTTTTTTTATGGATAAATATTTTTTAAAAATACTATTATCGTCGAAGGTACCCTTAGTATTTGCACAATAATTTTTGGAGTATATGCCCGATAAGGTCGAATTATACGTTAAATTGAAGCTATTAATTTGGGCTACCAATGTTGGAAATCTTAAGTATCATACCTGGGCATAGGGATTTCCTGGGAACTTCAAAGCCGATGAACTTGCTATCACAGGGATGACATAACAAATTCTCGCAGAATTTGCATATATTGGTACGCCAATATCCTCGTGCAAGCTTTAGCTTAGGCAAGCTGCAGTCCAATGAGAGAAGAACCGAAATAGCTAGACAAATCTGGACCTAAGAAGTTCAAAATATCTCAATGCTCTTGAGAGGAAAATACGGTCTATGTTAGTGTGAGTTCTGACGAGACATTGCCGTCAGAACTCTGTGAAGATGATGCGGATGTAGAGAACATTGATAGAGACCATTGTGCAACTACTTTGCTCTTGTCCCGCATTGTGTAAACGACGGCCAAGAAAATGTATTTATTTTTTGGCAACTTTTTATTTCATATTTACTTTCAACTAGTTATCTGACCAAATTGGAGGTGTAACATTACATTCATAAAAATTAAATCCAAGAACAGTTTTACAATGCAGTATGTAGTTTATAAGAAACTAGCTGGACCCGGTCCACTTCGTTGCCCCAGATTTAGATTTCCGATCCCGTCCATTTTTGAACAAATTTCAATTTCAGACAGACAAACAAACGATTTGCCACGCCCACATTTTCCCCGCCCACTTTTTGCAAATTTTTTTTTCCAAAACCATCTCAGACAAAATAGCTTTCAAACAAAACAAAAAATTTTAAAATCGGTCCAGTAGTTTAAGCGTCTATAAAACACATACATACATACATACATACATACAAACATTTTTCCATTTTTATATATATAGATAGATAAAACCGGTTTTTTGGCTACAATTTAACATGAACTAAGTTTCAGTTATTCAATTTTGAGAATTGTCTAAATTGGAGGTGTAACATTGCTTTCATACAACCTTAATACTAAACTAAATACTTAATGGCGCATTCTCATGGTAGGAAATACTAAGTAGAAGCACTTTGAACCAAATATTTATTTAGGTTTTCTTGAAAATGGAAAGGAACACCACATATAACAAAAGAGCAAATTTAATGAGTAATAAAAAAAGAACTAATTGCGATTTTGAACAGTATTCAAAAAGCATAACAATGAGTTAAGTATAAATACCGCAAATGTAGCACGAAAATGATATCAGTTCTGCGGCACCGATCATTCGAATCAATCATTAATTCTTTATAAGCATATCAAAACCTCCAACGCGAGTGAATTATTTGAAAAATATAATGAAATTCTTAAGTATTGGATCCTTTTTGGCACTTTCTGGCTTAGCTGCTGCTGGACATTTGCATCATGGAGCCACCAGCTATTCGGTATTGACCAAACATGAAGCTGCTCCACATCATGGTTGGTCCGCGGGTCATGGTGCTGATGATAGTCACGGCTGGGCAGGTGAAAGTATTAGCCACAGTTGGTCTGGTCATGGTGGTGACGGTCATGGCTGGTCTTCCAGTGGTGGTGTTGAAAGTTATGGGCATGGCTATGAGGGTGATCATCATGACTATCATTCTCATCCTAAATATGAATTCAAATATGGCGTTAAGGATTCGAAAACCGGTGATGTAAAGGATCAATGGGAACACCGGGATGGCGATCATGTTAAAGGTAATTATTTGACATATATTTCGTAACAAGAGACGAGGTGAAATCCATATAATTCGTTTTGCAGGTAGCTACTCCTTGAAGGAAGCCGATGGCACCACTCGTGTGGTTGAATATCATGCCGATGGACACAATGGCTTCAATGCTGTGGTCAAGAAGCTTGGTCATGCTCAACACCCTGAAGATTCCCACCATCATGGAGGCTGGGAAGGTGGATATGTCGATCATGGTCATGGTCATGGCCATGGTTACAGTCATGGCCATGCCACCAGCTATGCCAATGTTTATTTGCATTAAATTGGTTTTGTCTCCTGGAAAAAATTAATTCGACAGCATTTTGTGATTTTTCGAATAATAGTGTAATGGATATCGCTCCTTGACATCTAAACAAATATTTATTCTATAATTTTAATTATTGTATATAGATGAATTATAATAAATGCAATGTATTATACTCGTATAGTCAAAATACTTATTTAAATAGTTCTATTTAAATAGTTTCTATTACACTATGCAACAAAATTTTTGTCCTAGGGATGTGGATAAGAGTTTCTGGTGCAATTAGGTGTCAGTAACACGAACAAAATATTAAAAAAATTTGTTATGGTATTTATACCCTACACCACACTGTGGTACAGGGTATTATAAGCTTGTTTTACGGCAGATGTTTGTAACACCTGAAAATAACACAGCTAGACCCACCTTAAAGTATACCGATCGACTCAGAATCACTAGCTGAGTCGATTTAAGCATGTCTGTCCATCCGTCCGTCCGTCCGTCTGTCCATGTAAAGTTGTTCGTCGGCTACATGTCGCAACTTCACTCCGATCGCTCTGAAATTTTGCAGTTTAGAGTATTTCGCAGCTGTTAAGATCGCTATTGAATTTGGTTGAAATCGGTTCAGATTTAGATATAGCTCCCATATATATATTTCGTCCGATTTGGCCCTTTAGTCCTATAGAAGCTGTATTTTACATCCAATCCTTTTGAAATTTAGAATGGTAGAGTTTCCTGATCCATGAACCAACATTGCCGAATTTGAAGAAAATCGGTTAAGATTTAGCTATAGCTCCCATATATATGTTTCATCCGATTTGGCCCTTTAGTCCTATAGAAGCTGTATTTTACATCCAATCGTTTTGAAATTTAGAATGGTAAAGTTTCTTGATCCATGAACCAACATTGCCGAATTTTTTAGAAAATCGGTAAATATTTAGCTATAGCTCCCATATATATGTTTCATCCGATTTGGCTCTTTAGATCCAATCGTTTTTATACCCTACACCACACTGTGGTACAGGGTATTATTTAAGTATAAAATGTCCCAAAATTTATATATCAGAGTTATTCAATATTACGAGAGTGGTGTAGGGTATTATATATCCGGCACCGCCCGACTTTAGCCTTTCCTTACTGGTTAAATGATGTTGTTGCTTATATTGAATTCGCCATATGTGAGAGAAACATATAAGAGACATTGCACTTGCATATTATTTTATGAGGATTGATGTCCGACATTATAAAATTATAGAGAGTACGAGGTTTTATGGCCGTTCGTAACCCTCCATAAAACATGATATGTAATGTGAGAGCTATATTGGATGAGATCCGTTCAGATAGAGGGTCATTCAACAATATTTGTGGGTTTTTATCCATGAGGTTTCCATTCACGTTAACCATTATGAGGTTACGCCTTTTAGGGGCATGGACAGCCCCGTCGTATATACAGGTAGTAAAATTATATGTACGCAATACAAAGTAGTACGCGGCTTTCTTGAAAATATTGGGTTTCTACGTTCGTAGCAAACTATATGTCAGCTACAGGTACTGCAACTTATGTACCTTAAACCCGGAATTTATGAATGAAATTTCTTATTAATAGATTAGTGTAATTCAGCGCCTTAAAGAGATAAGTCGATTTTCTGAAAAATATTATAAAGTTATATTTCGAAGTCTGAGTAAACGGCAAAGAACTTTTCAATGTGTAAATGATCCCGACAATTTCTGCTACATCTGCGGAAAATACGTAAAAAAAAATCGACGTGCGTTTAGTAAAATAATAGAAGAAATATATGTGCAATATTTTGATATACGAGTTAAAATTATGAACGAACCGTGGACACCTAGTATTTTGTGTAATTCGTGCCATGTAAATCTTACTCGATGGACTAGTGGAAGAATTCGGTAAGTACTTTAAAATTAATGTATTACAATGTTTTGTGGAATAAAACGTTTTAATTTTAGACTTCACGTGGAATTTGGAATGCCAATGATATGGAGACAACCATTCATTCACGATACGGACTGCTATTTTTGTCTAAGTTAATAGATTGGAGTAGGAAGTGTCCAAGTATAGCTAACAGCCTAATAACGGAAACATCATCAATTTCAACTGGGTACTCAACTCTGAGCGATTCAAGTTTGAGTCAGAAGTCATCGCTTTTAACTCAGTTTCAACTCATTGATCTAGTGAAAGATTTGGAACTGACCAAATATAAGGCAGAACTACTTACATCTGGGATAAAACAGTACAATATTTTGGGCCCAGATGTTAATATATCATATTATAAAGTCCGTGATATACCTTACAAACAATTTTATTCAACTGTGAATAACACATGCTTTTTCAAGGACATTCCCGGATTGTTCGAGGAACTTAATCAAACATACAATTCAAAAGAATGGCGGTTATTTGTTGACAGTAGTAAAGAAAGTTTGAAAGCAGTACTTCTGTACAACGGAAATCAGAAACCGTCGATTCCCATTGTTCATGCCGTCAAGACTAAGAAATCATACGAAACAATGGCTAAACTGATAAAATACATAATATATGAACAACATGACTGGAAAATTTGTTGCGAAGTAAAAGTAGTTGGGATGTTATGTGGAATGCTAGGCGGATATACAAAATATTGCTGTTTTTTATGCCTCTGGGATAGCAGAGCTCGCGAAGATCATTACAGAAGAAAATGCCCAACAAGAATACACATTACATTGGGTGAAAACAACATAAAATACACACATCTCGTCCAAAAAGAAAACATTATGTTGCCACCACTGCATATTAAGCTGGGGCTCTTTAAAAAATTTGTAAAAGCCTTAAGGAAAGATGGCAATTTACTCTCATATTTCAAAAGTTTATTTAAAAGTCTTTCTTTTCAAAAAATCGAAGAAGGAGTTTTTGATGGGCCTAAAATGAGGAAACTGATGAAAGATGTGAATTTCGAATCATATTTGACGTCGGATGAAATTGCAGCATGGAATTCATTTAAGCTTGTAGTTTCAAATTTCCTTGGATCCAATAAAAGCCCGCAATATGAAACAATGATTCATGATTTGTTAAAAAATTATGAAAAAATTTTTATATTTATGTATATAACACATATGTATTCTTTCAAATTATTTTTCGCTTTATCTATTCCAATAGGTGTAAATATGTCCCTCAAAATTCATTTCTTGCATTCTCATTAAAACTTTTTCCGCGAGAATCTTGGCGACGTAAGTGACGAACATGGCGAAAGGTTTCACCAAGAATTGAAGTCCATCGAGCGGCGTTACCAAGGGCACTGGGATGAAAGAATGATGGGAGATTATATTTGGTTCCTCATTAGAGAAACCTATTCCGAAATCTTCAAACGTCAACAAAGAACTCACAACTACTTCTAATGAAACTCGTTCATGTAGTTTTAGGTTTACGTTAGGGTAGCAGCCGTTTTCTTTTTTTATTTCTTCAGCTCACATAGACCAGTTTAGGTCCCTAGTGGTACTACTAAATGCCCTTCATCGAAACCAACCTGTTTGATATACAAATGTATCGATAGCACGAATATTGGTACTGGAAAGATCTGTCAGACTGCCTATAAAGGCCGACCCCAGTAGGTCCAGTCGTCGTTTACTCAAAGCGGGACAGTCGCATAGCAAGTGCTCAATGCATTCCACTTCTTCCTCATCTCCACAGCTTCTGCAGAAGTCATTGGAGTTAATACCCAATCTTCTGGCGTGTTCGCCGATCAGGCAGTGTCCCGTCAGAACTGATACTAACGTAGATAATCTTTTCCTTTCCAGTGCTAGGAGATATGTTGACCTTCTCAGGTCATACCAGATTTGTCTAGCTACCCTACAGGTGCCGATTTGTGTCCATCTGTCGTTGGACTACCTGATTGCCTCTTGCCTTATCCAAAGCTTGCACGTGGATAGTGGCGCACCAATATATGCAAATTCTTCGAGAATTTGTAAAGTCGTCCCTTTCCTAGCAAGTTCATCGGCTTTGCAGTTCCCCAGGATATCCCTATGCCCAGGCACCCATATGAGGTGTATATAAATGTAAATAAACTCAAATGTACATAATATAAATAAAAGTAATAAATAAAATCGCTATTTAAACAGAAATTAAAAAAAAATAGTTTTTTAAATTCTCTTACCTCTACCGAAAGGGCTATAATTTCTACATTTAGCCATAGATTTTTTTTTAAATAGGCATTATTCTCTTCGCTATAATGTAAACTTTTAAAAAATAAAATAAAATATTTTTTTCTATTTTTCATGTTTTTTTTCGTCCCAGGATTTTTGTTTTTTTTTTGGAAAAAAATCTACTTTTTCCAATTTGTTTAATGACTGTTACTAAACCACTGTTTCTAAGTGAAAGAGATATTTCCAACATTGGTAGCCCACATTAACAGCTTCAATTTAAGGCATAGGTCGACCTGATCGGGTATATACTCCAAAAATTATAGTGCAAATACTAAGGGTACCTTCGACGATAATAGCAGTTTTAATAAAAGAATTAAAAAAAAAATGTATCCATAAAAAAATTTTTGGTTTTGATTTTATATAACAGTATGCCACAATCTATACAAAAAAACAATTTTTAGTTCTAGGACACAAGGAAAACTTTTTTTCGTTGCGTAGTGTATGTAATTGGTTACTATAACAGAAAAAATATAAATAAAGAATAGTTTTTTGGTTATCCCTATAATTTTTTTGGGAAATACAACCGAAAGCATGGTTGCTGTTTATTTGTTGATACATGACAAACAAAAAATAAAATTATTCGACATAAATAAATCTTCAACATTTTGTTCAAGAACCGCATGCGTAGTCAAATATAATTTTGTGCGGATAATAATGTGTGGAATGCAGAATGTGTTGTGAAAAATGTTTTACATAAATAAAAAATAAAAGCAACAATCATGAAATTGACAGCACAAGGTTAAGCGATATTTACATATTGTTTTGCATTGTACTCTCGTGTACTAAAATGTGTGTCAAATTTGCCCACTTCTCATAATAGTGATGAATTTGTAATATGGGATTTTTGTACAATTAATAAAATAAAACTCAATGCAAAAAGTTTTTAATTAATTGTAGATGGTATATGACTGACAAATTGCCAGAACACCAATTTGTAAAAGCAGTTGGTTGTGGCAAAAGACAAGAGATAATTTTAGCTACCATTTTCGTAGTTGGCGCAACCAATTATGATTGTTGTCAACATGTAAGCAGACGTATGCCTCAACCAAAATGTTGGTTGTCCTGATGGAATCGCATGATAGTAGACAGAACTACCAAAATTCGGTTGAGGCATCCAAACTGTTTTCTGTGTGTATATTTTGGAGCAACCTCTATAGGGTGCCTATAAACAAAATAGGCACTGATTTGTAAAATTTTGCTCAATTGCTTTAAAAACGTGGTATACATGCCTCAATACGCGCGACCTCTATAGGGGAGCTATGTATATCACAACATTGACCATTTGCAATCCCAAACAACATGCAACTTTAAGAAATATTTCTACCAAATTTCATCAACCTATCTTTATTATTACGCTTTTAAGCTCTAAAGAAAACTCCGTTTACAAACAATTTGCATTTGTTTAAGTATTTTCTGTATACTCGTATAATACATAGCATTTATTATATTTTCCGCTAACTACACAAATTAAAAATAAAATTGTTTAATAAATATTTGATTATCGAAAGAGGTCAGAAAGCGATTCATTCATTACTATTCACAGTATTCATAAAATCACAAAATGCAGTCGCGTTAAATTTTCCAGCAAACCACACTATGTAATTTAATGCAAATAAACTTTGGCATAGCTTGTGGCATGACCATGATTGTAACCATGGTCATGACCATGATCAGCATAACCACCTTCCCAGCCACCATGATGATGAGATACTTCAGGGTGGTGAGCATGGCCCAGCTTCTGTACAACAGCATTGAAGCCATTGTGGCCATCGGCATGATAGTCAACCACACGAGTAGTGCCATCGGCTTCCTTCAGGGAGTAGCTACCTGCAAATCGAATTATAAGGATATCATATCGTCTCGTAATAGGAAATATTTGTCATATAATTACCTTTAACATGATCGCCATCACGGTGTTCCCATTGATCCTTGATATCGCCGGTTTTCGAATCCTTAACTCCATATTTAAATTCATATTTAGGATGTGCATGATAGTCATGATGATCTCCCTCATAGCCATGTCCATAACTTTCAGCACCACCACTGAAAGACCAGCCATGACCGTCACCACCATGACCAGACCAACTTTGGCTAATACTTTCACCTGCCCAGCCGTGACTATCATCAGCACCATGACCCGCGGACCAACCATGATGTGGAGCAGCTTCATGTTTGGTCAATACCGAATAGCTGGTGGCTCCATGATGCAAATGTCCAGCAGCAGCTAAGCCAGAAAGTGCCAAAAAGGATCCAATACTTAAGAATTTCATTATATTTTTCAAATAATTCACTCGCGTTGGAGGTTTTGATATGCTTATAAAGAATTAATGATTGATTCGAATGATCGAAGCGGTAGAACTGATATCAGTTTTGTGCTGCATTTGGGGTATTTATACTAAACTCATTGTTATACTTTTTGAATACTGACCAGCAATTCAATTAGTTCTTGTATTATTATTCATTAAATTTGCTTTTTTGTTTAGTGTAATGTTCCTTTCCCTTTAAAAAAAAAAAAACTAAATAAATATTTGGTTCAGACAGCCAAATAGTATGTTTTTAACATGAGTATACATCATTGCATATTTTGGTTAGTATTTCGGTTTTATGAATGGAATGTTACAGCTCCAATTTAGACAATTCTCAAAATTGAGTAATTGAAAGTATATGTTAAATATTGGCCAAGAAACCAGTTTTATTTGTTTTAAACTATTGTATTTTAAAGCTACTTTATTTAGTATTTTGTTTTAATGAATGGAATGTTACACCTCCAATTCAGCCAAAAACACACAAAATCAAGGATAGGTACTACTAATTGAAAATTATGTTAAATGAACTTAATTTACTACAAAATATTTTTAGATTTTAATGACCAATAAAAAAATACATAAATTGCCATGACTTCAAAAATTAAATATTTCAGTGCTTAGTCTTTAAGTTTTGCATTTTTTATGATTTATGATTTATGCCAACCAAATGATTGAGTTGTTACATTATTACAAGTTAAATAATATCAAATTCTAGACAATAAATTAAATAATGCTGATATTTCTAGTCATGTTGATGGTCACGACAGGTCAGCTAACGCTGCAGGTAGTTATGACCACGTTGTTGATCATCATGACTATAATTCTTATGCTAAATATGAAATCAAACATGACGTAAAGAATTCTAAAAACCGCTGACATCTAGGGTCAAAGGATAGCAGTAGCCAAGACTGGTCCTCCTCAGGTGTTGACAGTTCCAATCATGTTGGTGATAGTCATGACAGTTCTTCTCCTCCGGCACATAGTTATGGACATGTTGTGAATCCCAAATATGAACTCAAAGGATTCAAACACCGCTGACATCAAGGATCAATGACAGCATAGCAGTAGCCAAGACTGGTCCTCCTTAGGTGTTGATAGTTCCAGTCATAGTATTGATGGTCACGACAGGTCAGCAAACGCTGCTGGTAGTTATGGCCACGTTGTTGACCATCATGATAATTACTCTCATCCCAAATATGAACTCAAATATAATGTAAGGTATTCGAAAACCGCTGATATCAAGGGTCAAAGGCAGCATAGCAGTAGCCAAGACTGGTCCTCCTCAAGTGTTAACAGTTCCAGCCATTTTGCTGATAGTCATGACAGGTCTTCTGCTCCTGCACATATTTATAGACATATTGTGAATCCCAAATATAAACTCAAAGGATTCAAAAACCGCTGATATCAAGGATCAATGACAGCATAGCAGTAGCCAAGACTGGTCCTCCTCAGGTGTTGATAGTTCCAGGCATGCTGGTGATAGTCAAGACAGGTCTGCTAGTGTTTTAGATACATTACACTGTACAAAATTTCAAGTATTTGTATGTGCAGGAAACCAAATTACAAGCCGTTAACTTTCTACGCAAGATGGTCCATTTGTATGGGTGTGGCAATAACGCCCATTTTGGATGGGACTATACGTGCTGTAAAGCCATTACACTCCACAAAATTTTAAATATTTGCATGGACTGGAATCAAAGTTATAAGCCGTTAACTTTTTGTGCAAAATGGTTTATTTGTATGGGAAGTACCAAAACGGGCTTGGGAAGAACGTTATTGTGCGCACCAACCAGACAGACAGACGGACATTGATAAAATGACTTAAAATGGCGCAAAAGGGATTTCCGCCAAATATTCTTGGGGGTCTCTTAGGTCACACCATCGACATGTTAAATTTTTTACCCGCAGCATTTGATATATACGCTGGTTAACAATAGTGGGTGTATACAAACCGGATTATGTTGAAATTCTCTTATTTCTACCAAAAGCGCTATAATTTCTAAATTTATTTTAATTATTTTAACGACAGTTACTAAACTTCTGTTTTCACGTGAAAGTGTCATTACTAACATTTGTAGTCCTCACAGTTTTCTTTAATTTAAAGTATATCCGGACTTTATCGAGCATATGCTTCAAATACTAAAGACGCCTTGCAAGAAATTGGGAATTTTATAGAAAAATGTTTAAAAAAAAAATTTACCATAAACAGGACAGCATATTACACCAGAAAATGTTATGCACAGCCCTTCGACAAAAATTTGGTTGCATAGTACTATAAGCTGTTTCGATCTTTGTCGATGTTAAGCACGTTCTCTTAGTTCACCAATGTTGACATATGTTCTGTCTACCAGGACTATGTGCTATGGAATTGATATCCTCCAGGTGTTTCTCGGTTTTTCTCCTTTTCTACTTCTTTGCGGGTTATACTTATGCATGATGTTTCAGGTGCTTTGCGTAGTGTGTGTCTAATCCAACCGAAATTTCTTATACAGATTTCGTTGTTTATGTCCACAAGCTCTGTTCTCAACCATAGTTGTGCGTTCGAAACCCACCTCAGCCTTCTTCGGCACTACTGTTTAAACTGCAGGTTGCCAAACCCTTTTGCGAAGTTGTCGCACGACTGCGTTTGTGGTCGAGTGTGAGCAATCGCGGCAGCTATCACGCCGGAAGCTTTTTCATATCGAAATATTGAAGCAATATGTGATGTACCGGCTCGTTTGAGGTGCCAACGGCTTCAGCCACCTCGCGCAGTTCATTCTGCGATCATCCAATCTCATTTCACGGGTTTTATCGACCATTTGTGTACTGACGACCTGAACAATTGGCGTCATTTGGGCTTAAACTACCACAACGGAACTCAGAAAAACCCACTTTTAACCATTGTAATTGATGGTGAAGAGTCCCTATAGTAATTAACAAGCCATTCTTTGGTTGCGGTGATGGATTTTTTTACGTAAATATAATTAAAACAAGTAAGAAAGTTTCAGTCGGGTAAACCGACTAAGGTATACCCTCACTTTGTGAGTAATGTAATATTGAATATTACTCGAATTATTCTGTCAATTTGTGTGGGAGATACCAGAAGGGGTTTATCAAATACACCTATTTTTCGCTGAACATTAGATACTTTAAATTCATTGCACTGTGCCGAATTATAAGCATTTATGTGCACTGGTAAAAACGTTATGAGATATTAAATTGTGGTATGATTTGGGCATTTTGTGTGGGAGGTACAAAAAGGGGCGTGGCGATGACGCCCATTTTTCACAGGGCTATAGACACTATAAAAACATTACACTGTACAAAATTTCACGTATTTTTATACACTGGTTTTAATGTTATAAGCTGTTAACTTTTGGTGCAAAAAGGTACCTTTGTGTGGGAGGTACCAAAAAGGGCGTGGCAACAACGCCAATTTTTCCCTCGACTGTAGGTAATATAAAAGCATAATACTATACAAAATTTCAAGTTTTTTTATACACTGTTATTAACGTTATAAGCTGTTAACTTTTGGTGCAAAACGGTGCATTTGTGTGGGAGGTACCAAAAGGGACGTGGCAACTTCGCCCAATTTTCTCGAGTTGATAGCGACTAATAAGCTAATACTATGTGTGGAATTTCAGAAGATTCGAATAAGTAGTATAGCAGTTATTAAAGAATCAATTTTTCACAACATTTTAACCCTTTGTGGGGGAGGTACTAGAAGGAGTGGACCAATATGGCCCATCTTCGAACTTAGCCGGAGATAGAAAAAAATATTACCACATACCAAATTTGAAGTCAATCGGTTACTCCTTTCGAGAGTTATCGTGCGCACCAGCCAGCAGACACACAGACAGACAGACAGACAGACAGACAGACAGACAGACAGACAGACAGACGGACGGACATTGCTCATTCGACTTAAAATGACCCAAAACGGGTTTCCTCCGAACATACATGGGGTCTTAGGTCACTCCTTCGATGTGTTACACTTTTTTCCGTAGCAAATGATATATACCCTCGTCACACTAAAGTGAGGGTATAAAAAAAGGCTAAAGTCGGGCGGGGCCGACTATATAATACCCTACACCACTCTCTTAATATTGAATAACTCTGATATATAAATTTTGTAATTCATGTATAAATTGTTTACATAAATTTACTTTTGGGACATTTTATACTTAAATAATACCCTGTACCACAGTGTGGTGTAGGGTATAAAAACGATTGGATCTAAAGAGCCAAATCGGATGTAAAATATATATGGGAGCTATAGCTAAATCTTTACCGATTTTCTTCAAATTCAACAATGTTGGTTCATGGATCAAGAAACTCTACCATTCTAAATTTCAAAACGATTGGATGTAAAATACGGCTTCTATAGAACGAAAGGGCCAAATCGGACGAAACATATATATGGGAGCTATAGCTAAATCTTAACCGATATTCTTCAAATTCGGTAGTGTCGGTTCATGGATCAAGAAACTTTACCATTCTAAATTTCAAAATGATTGGATGTAAAATACAGCTTCTACAGGACTAAAGAGCAAAATCGGACGAAACATATATATGGGAGCTAAAGCTAAATCTTAACCGATTTTCTTCAAATTCGGCAGTGTTGGTTCATGGATCAATAAACTCCACCATTCTAAATTTCAAAACGATTGGATGTAAAATACAGCTTCTATAGAACTAAAGGGCCAAATCGGACGAAACATATATATGGGAGCTATAGCTAAATCTTAACCGATTTTCTTCAAATTCGGTAGTGTTGGTTCATGGATCAAGAACCTCTACCGTTCTAAATTTCAAAATGATTGGATGTAAAATACAGCTTCTTCAGGAGTAAAGAGCAAAATCGGACGAAACATATATATGGGAGCTATAGCTAAATCTTAACCGATTTTCTTCAAATTCGGCAATGTTGGTTCATGGATCAAGAAACTCTACCATTCTAAATTTCAAAACGATTGGATGTAAAATATAGCTTCTATAGAACTAAAGGGCCAAATCGGACGAAACATATATATGGGAGCTATAGCTAAATCTTAACCGATTTTCTTCAAATTCGGTAGTGTTGGTTCATGGATCAAGAAACTCTACCATTCTAAATTTCAAAATGATTGGATGTAAAATACAGCTTATATAGGACTAAAGGGCCAAATCGGACGAAACATATATATGGGAGCTATAGCTAAATCTTAACCGATTTTCTTCAAATTCGATAATGTTGGTTCATGGATCAAGAAACTCTACCATTCTAAATTTCAAAACGATTGGATGTAAAATACAGCTTCTATAGGACTAAAGGGCCAAATCGGACGAAAGATATATGGGAGCTATATCTAAATCTGAACCGATTTCAACCAAATTCAATAGCGATCTTAACAGCTGCGAAATACTCAGAACGATCGGAGTGAAATTGCGACCTGTAGTCGACGAACAACTTTACATGGACAGACGGACGGACGGACGGACATGGTTAAACCGACTCAGCTAGTGATTCTGAGTCGATCGGTATACTTTAAGGTGGGTCTAGCTGTGTTATTTTCAGGTGTTACAAACATCTGCCGTGAAACAAACTTATAATACCCTGTACCACAGAGTGGTGTAGGGTATAAAAATCACTTTTTTCCATTTCTTCGTTTTAATTTGTTAAACACAAACTAAATGCCGCAGAATTTTAAATCATATCTGACTGGAGTCAGCTGACAGAGACCTCTTGACAGGAGGTAGTGATGCCCTTTCAGTTAGGAGGCAGGAAATTCAACGTCACGGACTTCTTAACCCACCTGAGACAAAAAGGATTGAAATATGGTAACAGGTTGCGAGGGTAGCTTTTGAATAATTATCTAGTTATTACCGGGGATAAGGGTTACATTTATATGGTACCAGCATGCATGGCTCTTCGATCATTCGAAGTTAGGTTTAGGTTAGGGTGGCAGCCGTTCTTTTACCAGCTCACATATACCACTTCAGGTCCCTAGTGTTACCAAGGGCTGAAATGCCCCCAAACGAAACCAACCTATTTTATAAACAAAGTTATCGATAGTACGAATATCGCTACCGAAAAGATCTGTTAAACTACCTAGAAAATCCGGCCCCCAGAATCCAGAAAATCCAGACGTCGTTTACTCAAAGCGGGACAGTAGCATAGCAAGTGCTCAATGCCCTCCACTTCTTTCTCATCTCCACAGCTTCTGCAGAAGTCACTGGAGTCATTACCCAACCGACTGGCGTGTTCGCCGATCAGGCTGTGTCCCGTCAGAACTGGCACTAACGTAGACAGCCTTTTTCTCTACAGTGCGAGGAGATATTTTGACCTTCTCAGGTGATATCTTGGTCAGATTTGTCTAGCTTCCCTACAGACACCGATTTATGTCCATCTTTCGTTGGATTTCCTGATGGCCTTTTTCCTAAGCCAAAGCTTGCATGTGGATAGAGGCGCACCAATATATGAAACTTCTTCGACAATTTGTAATATCGTCACTTTCGTGGCAAGTTCATCGGATTTGCAGTTCCCCGAGATATCCCCATGTCCAGGCAGCCTTACGAGGAGTTCTCGTATGTTGAACTGCTCAGCCATCTCGTTACGAGATCTGCGGCAGTCGACAGCTGTTTGTGACCAGAGAATAATTGATGGCAGTCTAACTGTCCGAGTAAATGACAACGCCAGTGTTGGTCCCTATGTTGCTACATAGCCACTTGACGAATTCTCATACTGCCATTATTTCGTTTTAATAGACCCTGCAGGTATCTGATAGTCGGTGAGCGTGTATCAAGACTAAGTTATTTACAGTGAACTCGGAAGCCAAAAATATTATTAAGCTTCGAACCATCCGTATAGAAGTGGAGATGGTTTATACTACCTGCAATTCTGCCAACCCACTCCTCTGTGGCAGGTATCTTAGTTGTGAAGATCCTCTTGAACGTGTACCCCGTTGGTATATAGTCCATTCGGTCGGTAACCATAGCATTGCACTGCCTCGTGTGAGCGCAGTTCTTGTACCTCCATATTGATGGACAGTTTAATCTTAATGTCGCTCTGGTTGCAACTTCTCTCGCCACAATATTAATCGGCAGTATATGGAGTGGGGCTTGTAGAGACTCAGTCGCTGTAGACGGTTCTCTGAACTCTTTGATAGTAGGTTGTTGATGGTTAGTTTGTCAGTTGCCGTCCACCATACCATAATGCCGTATAAAAGTATTGGACGAACTACTGCTATATACATCCAATGGACGATTTTTGGGTAGAGGGCCCACATTCCTTAGAAGTACATTAGGTCGGAATAACTATATTTTTGTTTTTTCAGAAAAAAACTAGCTCTGTTTGATTTAGTCGAGTAGGGTCCCCATGTGGTACCTTATTCCTACTAGTAAAGGGAGCCAGTTCTGTTAGTTTGGGTTCACGCCCAAACTGCTGCTTTTGGCCCATCTGGCTAATATGTTCAGAGCCACCTGTAGGATGTCTCTGATGACTTCTTGGAATAACTGTGATTGTAACGTCTTCCGCATATGCCACAACATTCTAGATCTCACGGGATTCCAATTACCGCTAAGTTCCAAAGTAGTGGAGACAGTACACCTCCTCGTTAGAGTTGTTGTTGTTGATTCGGCTTTGAATTAGTCTAATCAAGCTAGAGCTCACACATAAATGTGACAGCGCCGCAATTACCGCATCTGAATGAATGTTGTTAAAAGCCCCTTCAATATCAAGAAAGCTCACCATAGTGAATTCCTTGAAATGTTGACACTATTCGACAGTTCCTGCAGGGCAGATACTGTAAACGTACCGCACTTTATACGTATACGTGTACGAGTAAATATACATTTGTAGTTTATATCAGGAAATGAATTGATATAGACAAATGAGATATATCATATTTTTAAAAATTAAATCTTCTATCAGAATATAGTTCAAAACCTTCTGTGTGCAAGCGTATTTAGCAATTGGGACATCTAAGATAATTCTTAGATATTTCACTATTTGTTTTAACAGATTTAAGTTGACCAAACTAAATTGGCGATATAAATTTATGTTCCTAAATAAATTTTATGTTCGTTTCACACTAAAATCCCGAAAAGTGTACCACAAAAAATGGATGCACAGTTTTTACAATTATCACTCAACTATTAGTCATATTATCAGTATATCAATGTACAAAGGATCGTATGACTGATGTATAGAATTTATTTAAATAACTCATTCGAACTCGTACACTTCATATGTACGGGTGTTGATTTTGAATAAAACACAAATTATTTAGTAAATTATTGAACAAAATACCGGCCAAATGGCCGCCGCGACCTCGGCGGCACACCCCTATCCGATGGTCCAAATTTTCGATGACGCTGAGGCATATTTGAGGTTCTATGCCGTTAATGTGCCGAATTATCTCATCATTTAGCTCCTAAATTGTTGCTGGCTTATCGATGAACACATTTTCTTTCAAATAACCCCAAAGAAAGAAGTCCAACGGTGTCAAATCACATGATCTTGGCGGCCAATTGACGTCGCCACGACGTGAGATAACACGGCCATTGAATTTGTTGCGCAAAAGAGACATTGTCTCGTTAGCTGTATGGCAAGTGGCAAAGTCCTGTTGAAACAACATATTGTCCACATCCATATCTTCCAATTCGGGCCATAAAAAGTTCGTTATCAGCGAACACCATTCACAGTATCTATGGCCCGATGACGTCGCCAGCCCATAAGCCGCACCAAACGAACTGGGCGAGCAGGCACAGGTTTTTTCACATCTCCTACAGACCCGGTTTGCTGAAATTTGCGCACAATTGTGGACACATTTGGTCGATTATGCTGATCAAAAAAACATCACGAAGTGCAGGAAATGCATTTTGATTTGAACGTCTATTTTCGTAAAAGGCTTAAAAAACTTTAACGCGTTGCTCGATTTTGTATCTTTCCATGGTTCAAATTGAGTTAGTCTGAAATTGAGAAATGTCAAATGAAATGCAGAAAAAAACTTGACGTTTAGGAGTGGTTCACATTCAACATCGGCCCTTACAATTTAACCACCCTTTATAAATGCATATTTTATATTAGGATAAGAATTGATATAGAAAGTTCAGATATGGAATCTGATTAAAAACTATGTCTTTTATCCGAATATATTTCAAAGCCATTTGTGTGCAATCGTATTTAGCAATTGTGTCGTCTACGAGAATTCTTATATATTTCACTATTTGTTTTAATAGATTTAATTTTACCGAATCAAAATAGAAATATGATTTGGCATACCTTTGGACTAAAAGCTTCACTTTAATATACAATCTGTTGCCATTTCGTAAAACTAAAGACCCGAAAAGCGTACACCAAAAGTGTGGGTAGAGTTTTTATTAATATCACTCATATGATCCATTGGCCAGTATGGCAAAGTGCAACAGATCGTGTGAGTGATATAGACTCAATTCAAATATCTCATTCGACCTAATGAACGTTTAAATTAAGATTATTTATATTATGTTAAAGTAAGTAATTTATATTTTATTTCAACTAATGAATTGATATAGCAAACTGGAATATATAATTTTTTTTAGAATTAACCCTTCTTTCAAAATATATTTCAAAATCATGCGTGTGCAAAATCTGTGGAGTCGTCGAATATCTTTCTGGTATATTACACTATTTGTTTTAATATGTGTGAAATATTTCCCAATTTGGGTGTAAAATACCACTTAGGTATTCCTCCATCAATGGGGAATAAACGAGAGCTGGGGATGATGTGCTTCATTAGCTTCTGCAAATCTATTGGAGAGATGCTATCTGCACCAGATCAAAGCAGTTACTCATTATCGGTCAACAATTTAGCGACGTTTGTGGGAATTCCCCGGGAAATATGTATCGAGAAGTACATGTGGTGACTGCCAGCTACTTTTTGCCCAGTTGTTGTCATCATCCTGCAGATAATCCACTGTAAAAGGCGTTGTGAATATTAGCTACCTCAGTGTTGCGTAGTCTAAGTCCTTTTCCACTTCTCCAGTAAAGTTATAACAAAACATCTTTAGGGTTAGAGCTAGAAGTTAATTTAGTGTGAGCCTCCAACAAATGTTGTAAATTGAAAAATGTGTCAATTTATGGGGTACATTTTTTATATGACGGGTGATCCAAGTAGAGATACTTTTTTCAATAGCCTTTTTTGACAGATCACGTATGAGTCGCGTCATGCTGTCATGTTATTTTTGTTAAGTATTGTTTGGCATTTCATCATGGAAAGACTTACGCCTGAACAACATTTACAAATCGTTAAACTTTATTACGAAAATTCACATTCTGTGAGGAATGTGTTTCGTGCACTTCTCCCAACTTTTGGTCAACATAATCGGCCTACTGAGCGTACTATTCGCAACACCATCACCCATCTTGAGACCCATCATTCATTATTGGATAATATTCGACCGAATAGAACACGTCCAGCACGCAGTGAAGAAAATGTAGCGGCCGTAGCTGAGAGTGTACATGAAGACTGTGGAGAGTCGATTCGGCGCCGTTCGCAGAAACTCGGACTGGCGTATGGAACGACTTGGCGCATTTTACGTCGAGATCTTAAATTGAAAGCATACAAAATACAGCTTGTGCAAGAACTGAAGCCTCCCGACCTTCCCAAGCGACATCTCTTCGCTCTATGGGCTCTTGAAAAGTTCCATGAAGATACGACATTTTCGAGCCAAATTTTGTTCAGCGATGAGGCCCATTTCTGGCTCAACGGGTATGTAAACAAGCAAAATTGCCCCATTTGGGACGAAGAGCAACCTGAAGAGATTCAAGAGCTGCCACTTCATCCAGAAGAAACAACGGTTTGGTGTGGTTTGTGGGCCGGTGGAATCATCGGTCCATATTTCTTCAAAAATGATGCCGGTGAGAAAGTAACCGTCAATAGCGACCGTTATCGTGCCATGATAACTGACTATTTGATGCCTGAAATTGAAGCTCGTGATCTCGGCGACATGTGGTTTCAACAAGACGGCGCCACACATCACATCAATCAATGGATTTATTGAGAGAACACTTCGGTGAGCAGATAATTTCACATTTTGGGCCGGTCGATTGGCCACCAAGATCGTGTGATATTATACTTGTTCCTGTGGGGATATGTAAAATCTAAAGTTAATGCGGACAAATCCGCTTCGATTCAGGCCTTGGAGTTACCAGTTACCAGTCGAAATGCTCGAACGAGTCATCGAAAATTGGACTCAACGGGTGCACCATCTGAAACGTAGCCGCGGCCAACATTTTATAGACATAATCTTCAAAAAAATAAATGCCAAAGAATGTTCTTTCAAATGATAATAAACATTCGCCATTCAATTTGAATTGTCTGTGTTTTTTTTTTTCTTTAAAAAAGTAGGGAACCTCGAAATGGATCACGCTATCTAATAAGTTCTCTGGGGTTCTTAATAATATCATCTACTCTAAGATACTTCACCCTTTCGAAGAATTTCCTATTCCTCTTCTCCCACAAACCACTCATGTTTATTAAAATACTGCAAATTCAAATAATATATTTAGGGAATTCAAATCTCACCGAACATGTTACATGTGCACAATCTACAACCCCAGCCACTCCACTCCGCCCTATCCACATATTACCATTACCCACATTGTTAGGAGCTTGTCAGTCATAAACTCTTACATCGATGTTTTTTTTTGTTATTGTTACTAGTGATGATGTTTTCTGGTAACACAATTGCTGGTGTTGTTGGAAATGTAAAGCAACATCGTTTTGGGAGGGAAATGCAATGGCCAAAAACCCTCACATGAGTGAGAGTGAGAAAAATGAGAAAAAAAGTGAAATTTTACTGGAGTGAAGCTAACAGAAATGTAACCCGAAAATATGCGAGTTTGCACTAATTAGCTTTCGTGTTTTTGTTAACTATAAATAAGCAAGTGAAACCACAAATTAGTATCAGTTTTTGAAGCAAATTCAATTGCACTACAGAGGCCACTGCAGAAAGACCCTTAGCCACCACGCCCCTACTACCTACTACATTCAGGGCCCAAGCGTAAAAACATTAGTAACCACTAGAGACCAACCAAACAGCCAACCAACCAGCCAACATGCCGATCCTAACGTACACTTTTGTTTTATTGGCCACCATTTGTGGTTTGGCTGCTGGAGCTGGACAAGCTCTGCATCACCCACATCGACACTATCTACATAAAGTTCAACACCACAAAATCAGCAGCGGCAGCGGTAGCAATGCGGGTCATGCCAGCTTCGGCAGTAGCTACTCCTCAGCATCATCTGCTGCCTCCAATGCGGTGGTGCAACATTTAGAGTCAGCTAAACATGGCCACAACGATAAACATATTGATGACTCTGAAGAGCAGCAGCACTATGTCCACAAATTTGCGGAGAAAACAGAGGAATCGAAGCTGGAGAAACATCAAGAGGAAAGCCATAGTTTCGAAGATCATCATGAGCACAAGGATCATATACATCATGACTATCACGCCCATCCCAAGTACAAATTCGAATATGGTGTCAAGGATGAGAAGACTGGCGATGATAAGAATCATTGGGAAGAAAGAGATGGTGATAAGGTGAAAGGTAAGTACCAAAGAGAATGTAATGAAATAGATACTTTAAACTTAAACAAAAACATGTTTTTTCTCTTTTCCACAGGCAGCTACTCCTTCAAGGAAGCCGATGGCTCCACCCGCATTGTTGAGTACACCGCAGATCATCATCATGGCTTCCAGGCTGAAGTTAAGATCATACCAGCAGAAAAGAAAGAGGAGGAAGGTGAAGGTGGGGGTGAAGGCGATGCTAAAGCCGAAGCTGAATCCTCGCTGGCTAAATATTATTAAGCTTCGTGACAGAGAATTCGTTTTGATTGTGGATAGCTATCATGATCCGGAATCAAAAGAGAGTCAAGACTTAGTTACATTTTTTTTAATAATCCTCTTTCCCAGGAGTCGCAACAGTTTAGGATAACAAAAATGTCTAGAGCTATAGTTTAAGTAGAAACAACTAATAAATTTATCACAAAAAATTAAACAAAACGAATACTTTTTAGTAGAAAATGCTCCAGAAAAAATGCATAATTCAGTACTTCTGCAAACGCTCGGGACCTGAAAAGCATTCGATTTCGTACCTCTCTACCAGAATTCGACTCGCTGTAGAACTTCTCACTTTTTCACAGAAGACCTACACAGTTCTCCATAAAAGTAAACTAAAACGTCGGCTATAAGTGATAACCCTCCCGAAGGCTGTTTAGCCGTACAATCATTCCTATGGTCTTTTATAAAAGACCTACCACACAATACATAACAAGATTTGAAAGACATCTGAGCATTTAGTTCTGAACATTGGGAAGGTAGTGCGGAAGATTCTCGTAGTGACCTCTTCCGCAGAAGATCTGCGACCTAATATTCCTTATAAAAGTACAGTTAAAAAAAACGGAAGACACTAGTAGAGGTCTCCCATAATTGATAACCCTTTTTAACCATAGGATGATTCCTATTGCATTTTATAGAAGACCTTTGTTAGACCATTAGTAAAGTTGTTCCATAAATGAGGAGGTACTTTTCAAAACTTGACTATTCCATTTTGACAGAACTGATTTTTGTATTCTTTTTTTGTTTGGTAGCATCGAATTCGAAGCTCAGTGAAAATAAAATTGTACGAAATCGGTAGGACTAATATTACCGTCTTTAAAAATGCACCAAAAATTCGGGTTCAATACGCAGGGCCATAGTTTTTTCTCACATTATGCAAAAACACCAAAAGTGGAATAGACAAGTTTTGAAAAGTACCTCCTCAGATGATAACAAACCCACCAGAGACTTACTCATATCCATAAAAATACCACTTTAAATCCTTATCAAAATAGACAATATAGAGGAATACATTAATGCTCGTGGTATTCCATAAATTATAACCTTTTCGAAGGCTTCTTAGCCGTAGGATCATGCTTCTGGTGTTTTATATAAATATCTTCACACAATACTAAACAAGATTTGAAAGACATCTCAGCATTTAGTTCTGAACTTTGGGAAAATAGAAGGGAAGATTCTCACACTGGCCTCTTCCCCAGATCTACGACCTTAATTAAACAGCATTGGAGGTGATTGGAAAAGGTCTTCCATAAATTATAATATTCCCTAAGGCTACGATCATTTTTATTATATTCCATAGAATACCATACTGAAGTTGTAATACATAATAAACATGAGAACCTTCCGAAATCTTTTTAAAATCATTTTATAAAAGAACACCTACCAAATATTTCCTTAATTCTCGTATACGAGTAACAGAAGGATTTCCCGGAGATATTTTACAGCTGCCGAACTCAAACATGTTTTCTTATAGCAGAAGTCATTTAAATATTCTCTCACGGAAGACTTCTATAGCTTAATACTTCCCATAGAGAGATCTGTTGAAGAAGAACTTTTGTAGAGTCTAGCGTAGTGGAAAATCTCAAAGTTTTCGACCAGAACTCGGAGATGATAGCAAAAGCCATTAAGCCATCCAGCACGAGAGATTTATGTAGCTTACTGATTCCCAAAAAGTCTTTTGTAGAAGAAGACCTTAGTGTTTATCACTGGAGAAAACCTCAATGCTCTTCGTAGAATACCACCATAAAGTCTTCTGTAGGAGAATCCCTTAAAGTAATGTGTAAAAGTAAGACTTTATATATCCTGCTCCGAAAAACTATAAATTCCGTTGCAGAAGCATAAATTAACATTTTCTTTAGGAGAAGACCTGAAAGCAACGACCACCCAGTCTTCTGAAGGCTATGACATTTCAGTTTTATATAAGCTTAGGACCTAAGGTTCGAGAAAAGTGTTCAGTAAGAGAAATCATTATAGCCTTCTATATGTACGATCTACAGCTTATACAGATGATATACATTAGTTTAGGCTGTTCATAGATGATGACCCTGTCTAAAGTTCCATTCCGGGAGTATCCATCTTATGGTATTTTATACAAGACCTTCCTTATCTTATAATATCCCTACGGGAAACTGGAATGGTACAGAACAGAATGCGTCAAAGGACAGGGATCAGCCGGCAGATTCCGCTTTTATATGAAAACAACCATGAACGAATGCGCAATGAACACCGGACAGCGCTCAGAGTTCTGACGAAATTGGATGCTGATGAGGTTTCGGCGCTTACCGAATAACAAAAAGAGTCACTTAGATGATTCCAAAGCCACTGAGTCGACTGAAAACCCCAGAAATTATTAAGCTGTGCTAACGGCTCGTAATAATGCCCAATGAATCAAATCACCTGATGAACCTCTATCCTCGAAACAGAATAGAGGCCATAACGTCACCGTTAACAGAACGCTCTCCGAGCCCTTCAGTGAAGTGGCGAAGAAGAGTCTTGTGATGGCTGTTAGAGACAGAAGTGATGTGGATGGCACTAACCCTAAGGACACGTTGAGATATACATATGTGGAATCAGTCACTATGGCCCAATGCCTTGCAGTATGCACCAGGGGAGAGTAAAGCTTATAACTTTCAGTGTTTCCTGGTCTTAAACCTGGCTGAGGTCTGGCCGGGAGCTAAGTTGGATGTTGTGGAGATAACTGGCATCCCAAGTCGATCAGAGCCGACCTCACCTGGGTTACATAATAATCATCCGACTGACATTCTCGAGCTGCCAAAAGTTTGAAATCTTGGTCTGCCCATCCATAAATGGAGAATTGACAAGATAATATAATTGGCAGATAATCAAAAGCGGCAGACCAACTAGATACTGTATGCTGAATCCATCCCTCACTTACAACAGGCAAATGGCACCCTGCGATATAGTTTCGGGACAATAGTTCTGAAGGTATATAAGCAGAATGGAGGCCAATCTACAGAAGAAGAAGAGGTATAAAACGTGGTTGCCACCCAACCGTCTCAACAAAGGCGATATTATCTGTTGCAGTCGGTGAAAGCATAGCTTCGATCACTGAGGGGAGTTTCCGGACTCTTCGACGCATCTAATGGGAATATGTTCCACGATGATCCAGACGAGAAGTTTAATAAAACCCTGTCGGTTACCAATGGTGGTAATAGTACAGAATAACCTCCATCATGCACAAGCAACCTCAGTGGGTCTATTGCTACGCTTGTTCTCAGGTACAGTAGACATCGTCCTGATACAGGAACCTAACGTAGTATCAGGAACACGACCTTATGTCGATTTTGGTATTCTCTGAAGATACTCTAAGAACCTGCATTTCAGTGGTGAAGGCCAAACAGTTGTCAGTCTACAGATGGGTAATCGGATATACTAGATAGTCTCCAGTTATTTCCATAATGAAGAAGTAGTAGTACCGTCAGCTGTCTTCGGGAGAGTAGTAGAAGAAGCAACCTTAGATGACTCTGAGGTGATAATTGGCGCACACACGAACGCTCATCATCCTATCTGGGGTAGCATGGATAAAAACAATAGGAGTGAGTCCCTTCTTGACTTTATTGTAGCTACCACGAGTATTTGTTACAAAGACAATAATGCGACCTTTACAAATAAAATTAGACAGGAAGTGCTCGATATAACGTTCGCTATCGACTCGCTGTCAGACTAAATTATTGGGTGGAATGTACTGTATGACCACTCGTTCTCAGATCATCATTATATGTAGAACAAACTCACTGAAAAACTACCTAAATCTGCCGTCCACCGAAATGTAAGGAAGCGAAGTGGAACCTGTATGAGAAGAATTTTAAAAACGTCCTCGACTCTAAACTTCTGTACGAACCGAATGATATAGTCAGTCTGGATAATCTGGTCGATCATATCATTACATTTTTCAATAGTTCCTTAGAAGGGGCTTGTCCAAAACCAAGTTACAAGGGTAACACTAAACCACAATGCTGGACTTCTGATCTACAGATTAAGAAAAAGGCCTGCAGCAAGCTATTTAACAAGGCCAAATCTACTGTGGTCACTAATGACTGCCGTGCATAAGAGCAACTCAAAATCTATAGGAAGGACCTCAGGAAAGCGCAAAGACATTATTGATATACCTTCAAGGGGAAGTAGAAAAGGTCACAGATGCCGCAAGAAAATAATATTCACTACACTCCGTACTGTACGTTATCTGCATGATGAATATAATAACTGGACAAAAAACCACGAGCAGTAATGAAATCTTCTGCTCGAAACACATTCCCGGGGAAATCCCTGACAGAACTCGGGGAACAGCAAGACCAAGAAGAATGCGTGTGGACTACACACGTCCCTTAATTGTTGGCCGAAAAATAAGCTTTCAGCTCTTCAAATCACCTGGATCAGATCGTATTTCTGAAATAGAAATGCAGAAGATGATAAAGCTTAAGCTCTCGAACATACGCACTCGATGGAGGTATACCAAAGTGGTATATACAGGGTTGCCCATATTCGACGGACCCACGGACTCGTTGGGCCCATTCCAATCGACGAGGCTTGTCCGCAGGCAACAATCTTTGCGTCAATTGAACAAATGCAAATCAACGCGAATAATCCGTTGTAAAGTGGACCGAGCCATGCCCAACTGCTGAGAACGGCGTTTTTGGGATGTTCTTGGGGACCTCTCAACACTGGCTCGTACGGCAGCGATATTCTCGGCCGATCGCCTTGGTCGACTTTTATTTGGCCTCTTCGGATTAGAAAGAGCCTCACCAGTCGAAAATTTTTCGTATAAACGCTTAATGGTGTTCTTAGAAGGCGCACTTCTCACATTTTTTAATATTTTAAAAGCACGTTGACTTGACTTCTTCTGTTGAATGTAAATTTCAACTATTTCAGAGCGCTCGCGTGGCGTGTATTGTTCCATGGTAAAAATCTGCTTGGACTGACGCTTCAAACGCGGTATGTCATTAAGCGATCTGACATCTCTGTCAAAAGTTATGGCGTTGCCAGATGGGTCCGTCGAATATGGGAGACCCTGTACTAGGATATACCAATTGGACTTCAGGCCAAGAATTGGAGAGCATTCAGCAGATGCATATATTCGTACTACTGATAACTTTGTGTATCAAACAGGTGGGTTCTGATAAGAGGTAACTGGGCCCGTGGTAGTACTAAGGACCTAACTGAGCTGTTAACTTCGGCTATCACCCTAGCCTAACTTACGTCTTTAAATCTCCTTTACCGGAAAAAATAATTGTGAGTGCCCCAGTATGTGAGTTGGTAGCGCGCTCATGTATGAGTTTGGGGGTTGTGGGTTCGATTCCCA
The DNA here is from genome assembly GCA_963930755.1 of Eudasyphora cyanicolor. NCBI lineage: Eukaryota > Metazoa > Arthropoda > Insecta > Diptera > Muscidae > Eudasyphora > Eudasyphora cyanicolor. The sequence goes on along the minus strand of OZ005735.1, from coordinate 38,292,969 downwards.
TCAGAGGCTCTGATCTATCGCTACAAAAATATAACAAGTAAGAAAGTTTCAGTCGGGTAAACCGACTAAGGTATACCCTCACTTTGTGAGTAATGTAATATATAACATTACACCAATAAATCTGTCAATTTGTGTGGGAGGTACCAGAAGGGGTTTTCCAAATACACATATTTTTCGGTAAACAGTACATTCTTAAATACATTGCATTGTGCTGAACTATAAGCGTTTGTTTGCACTGGTATATTAAAGTTACGAGCTATGTAATTTTGGTATGATTTTGTCATTTTGTGTGGGAGGTACAAAAAGGGGCGGGGTGATAACGCCCACTTTTTACAGGACTATAGGCACTACAACAGCATTACACTGTACAAAATTTCAAGTATTTGTATGCACTGGTATTCAAGTTACAAGCCGTTTACTTTGGTACGAAACGGGCCATTTGTGTGGGCGGTACCAAAAGGGGCTGTACAATGATGCCCATTTTTTACCGGACTATAGGCGCTACAAAAACATTATACTGTAGAAAATTTCAAGCATTTTTATGCACTTGTATTAAAGTTATAAGCAGTTAAATTTTGATGCAAAATGGTCCATTTGTGTGGGAGGTACCAAAAGGGGCATGCCAACTTCACCCATTTTTCTCAAGTTAATAGCGACTAATATACTAATATTATGTGCAGAATTTCAAAAGATTCGAA